>OX596201.1:0-62957 GCA_951394215.1 Glyphodes perspectalis
CGCATCGACGCAAAAACATCAGCAAGGTGTCACGACGTTGCGCTGCGCTCCAGCCCGAGGCCTCAGTGGTGTGTGCACTGTACTGTACAGTCAGTACACATGGATGGATACATTTTATTGCGGGCAATGAGTCTGAGAGAAGCGCGAGAGGCGCGGGGCGCGGGCGGGCGCGAGGGGGGGGGGGGGGGGGGGGCAGCGATAAGCGGCGCCCGCGCTGACCCCGGGGCCTCGCCCCCGCCCCGCGCCCGCGCCGCCGCCGCCGCCCCTGCGCCAGCGCTACAGTGAGCCACATCACATCACATCCACTGTACGCCGGCTCGAAGAGTTTGGTACCAATGGCTTGCGCGTGCAGACATGCAAAACTTCATCATTATCCACTGGCGGAGCCAACGGATAGTGTACCACGGTCTCATGTCCGTCCTCATGGCGATTTGGGCTCCTCTTTTTTTCTTACCATCAGGCTAAGCGGAGCCAATATAAATAAAATGTAACTGTAATTTAAGACTCTATATGAAATGTCTTGGAGCTTTGTTTTTCAATGATCAGTCCATACATGTAGAGAGAGTTTGGAAAATCTAACTCTATAACCGTTACGGATTCAAGGTTCGATAATAAACTTTGAAGACATCCTTTAGGAAAGGGGCCCTGAAGATGTGTTAAGGTATTTTTTTATTATGATATTCATTTCATAGTAGTATTAGACGGACATCTTGAATGTTAGCCAGCTGTTTCACGTCGCAGAGACTGAGCCAACTCTCCTTTGTCGGTAGAGTTGGAGACAAGTTTTTAATTTCTCGGCGTTAACATTATTGATATATTAGAATAATAACGAGAAGAGGTTTCGTGATAATCGCTCATTGTTAAGAAACACGCAGAAGTTGCGCGAGGCCGTACGTGCCGGCGCCCGCGCAGCGCGCGCGGACGTGCCGACGGCACCGCCGCGCGCGCGACGTGCGGCTGATGCCACACGTTCCGCCTGCAACCGTCTCTACGATTAAGCTGCACCGAAATTATTATTCAGTTAGGGTGTCTTCATCTACCTTTGAAGAGCACTCTCCCAATTAACATCTTAGCGTTGTTCTGTTTACAATTGATATACTTACACTTATTGTGCCAAGTTGGTCTGGGACTTGAAAGTACAAGTGTGTACCAAGCATGATCCTTGCCATGTTTGTGATTACGTAGGCTCTTTTTTTAAAAGTGTTCACTATTTTCCTGACTTAATTATATTATTAGCGAAACCTTTAAAGGACTTTACCTAACCCTTCGGAGGTCGTGGTCGTGATAGTATGTATTTATACTCTCATTGCTGCTGCACTTAGATGAGTTCTGATGATGCCCAAACATTAATCCTCGCCACAAATAGTATTTGAAGCGTTATCCCTAGGCATTTATCTTTTGAGTTACATAGATGATGGCACAGACCACCCATATGTTTGTTGACTGCCATTTGGACCGTTCACAGGACGGTTAGGGTTGCTTTTAACCATCATTTTCAATTTGTCAAGTCCAGTGACATTGACATGTTTGCCATCTGACCTTCGCAATTTAGAGATAAGATAAGGGAAACAGTCGAATCTAGTTGCTTATTTAACGCTCAACATATCTACTGATAAATTGCTGATTCAGATCGCTGTAAGAGAAATACCTTAACCATTTTAATGAGTCAACGTCATATAATAAATAAACTCATTTAATGCCAGAATTCCAGAATTCAGTTTTGCTATCCCCGTGAACATCGCCTTTCGAAATTTGCCATCAAGAATTTTATTGAGAGAAGACTTAATTAAAATGATAAGGCGTTACGGCGAATAGCACTAGCATAGGGTCCTCTATTTTTTGGTTCCTCTCAGCGAGGCTGGCCCAGAGCAAGACGCGCGGCGCGCGCAGGGCCGGCGCAGGCCGCGCGCGCCGATAAGCGCCGTAATCGCCGCGCGCATTACGCGCCGAGCCGCTCGTTACGCGTCGCTGTTCTAATGGGCCGGCCGCAGTAATGGCTTTATCAATAACACATGCGGTCGCCAGTTCGGACGAAATACCTGTGTCAGTACAGCCAGACCAACATGAGGATGTGATGTGTAATTTGGACTTGCGATGTACGTCTTGGAATGTAAACAAAATCATGGTTATTTAAAAGGGAGCTCATTTGGGGTTACCCTAACTGTTAAACACCTTACAGACTATCATATTCAATTGAATATGATAGTCTGTAAGGTGTTTAACTGACCCAACATGTTCCTAATGAATTCGTTAGGAACAAATTAAATAATAAATAAATAAATATCCGACTACATCACATACATTGATCTGACTCCGAGGTAAGTAGCTTAAGCACTTGTGTTACGGATATCAGAATCTGATGGCGCATTCGGTAGTGACCCTGCCCCATACGCCAAGAGTTGTGAGTTCGATCCCCACCCAGGGCAAACATTCGTGTGATGAATACTTGTGTTTGTTCTGTGTCTGGGTGTTTATATACAATATTTAAGTATATATTCGTAATACCACTGTTGATTATAATATCCGTAACACAAGTGCTTCTTATCTCGGAGTCGGATCAATGTATGTGATGTAGTCTGATATTTATTTATTCTAACTAATTTCTTTTGCTTTTTGGCGGAGTAGGCACACTCACTTCTTGGACATTTCATACATGCTCCACGGCTGTTGTGGCTCCTAACATAACCTTTTGTTTACGCACCATGCTCTCTGCTTGTAGGTCATCATCCTCCTCCTAGCGTTTTGTCGCGCGCTTAGTCGGGTCCGCTTAGATCTGGTTGTAGGATATGTTATCATATTAACTTTTCTCGAGCTAGAAAAGACCCCAATATGAGTACAATAAAATATAAATATATAATCATTTTATTCCAGTAATATCATACTTATAAATACCACAGTTAACGGACATCATGACATAACGGACAAAGTGGCAAATCATAAGATCTGGTAGAAATCAAATCAAACGAGGTGATTTTCTACAGAATTAAGCTTAGTTAAAATAAGTAAATGTTAAGCACATTTTAACATATGACATTCTGAGGGATATTATTGTAAAACCAACAAGAAAAAGAAATTGTTGGACAAAATAGAATCAGACGCACAGAATACCCGTAGGGTCACGGGGTCAGCTGATAAGAGGAGGCAATCCTCACATTAAGTTTTAATATTAGTTGATCTCTCAATGTGTTGGAGTTGAAGTGCTATCTACAACTAGTGTTATATTGCAAAATAATGTCAAACATACCTAAATGGTTTTCCATTTAGGTATGTCTAGAGCGCCTAAAACATACACAAATAGAGCGCTCGAAAGAAACGCCATTAGCGTGGATGTCACCAGAGACCAGAGACAAAGGGTTCGCTAACGAGCCCGCGCGGCCACCACGGCCGCCCGCCCGCTTCCACGAATGCATTTAATATACAACAACAGTATTATTCCCTAATTAATTTGTTTTCTTGGGAAATACAACAATACAATGCTGTGTGCCTACACCTAATGGGTACCTATTTAAGGATGTTACTTGGTATATAATTTTTGTACTTACTAAATAAATAAATACTTAATAATGTCTCATGCAAACTATACTTAATATTAATATTTTTAGATGTATTTGTTACTACGTGGTATAACTGTCCCACTGTTGAAGAAGCTGTATTTTTTTTAGAAATGCTTAACGCACCGTCACCCTGCCCGGGGGGACAGGGTGGTGTGTGGGACCCCCGGGGGCCCTTGAGTGGGAGACCCTGCCCCGGCCAAGCTGGCAGTGGCCGGGGTATACTCACTACAACTCCACGGTAACACCTCATCGCCGTATCGGAGGTGCTATGGGTATTGGCCTAGACTTTACAGCCAAGGAATCTCCGGCAATGGCTTTCATCCTTAGCCGATCCTGAAAAAAGCTGTCTAATTACTAGTGAAACGCTAATGTTCCTCCTATTACCTTGGGTTATATGTGTAACCAGATACTCAATCATTAAAAATTACCAGTGTTACCAGGTTTTAAATGATCGAAATACTTTAAGAGTTAGGTAAGATCGCTTTACAATTTATATTACAGTTAATGCAATTGTCTAACTGGTTCACGCCTTTTGATATTGGCAAATAATTATATTCAACTCATCTCATTGCTTAAATATGTTATTTCAAACCGTGTTTTAATTCAAATTAAAGAAGCAAATTAAAAGAAACAAGGTTACGCCTACTTGGCAAATAAACATTTGACCTAACTTTATATTGAAGGAACATGTTAGATTAAACAATTAAGTTAATGTTCTCATTCTATTGATAGGAAAAACACTCCTTCAATTCGTAAATTACGGATTAAAACATAGACCGGTTTCAAAATGTGTGTCCTCCGCGAGCACTCAGCGTTGTGTAAGTGTTCAGCAAACATTGACTCTTCGAATGTAGGTTATTATTTTTTAGATACTAAAAGAAAATGTGACAATAAAATAATTTAAACCAAATAAACGTTCTAATAAGTTAGAGGTACCATACTAGCTGTCGTGGTTACTCGTGCGGATAAAGTTATGTTGCTCCAGCTCAGCTGGAAAAATATCCAAAAGAGCCGAGCAAGGCATTCGTACAAATTATTTTTTTACATTTTTAATTGAAAAATACGCATTTTCAAATAGAACTTTTATTTTAGGAAATGGTTATTCAAAGTGTTTTCGTCAATTTAGATACCGACACTTAATCAGTGTTATTTTTATATGATAGATCGAGTGTTGAATTAATTCATTATAGTTTGTGCGTGGCATCCCAATGACTATCTGGCGAACATTAATTGATAAGCGACAGAACATTAAATTGACATGATGTCTTATAATAGTTTCAACTACATAGAGCTATTTAATACGGCATATTTTTTATACATACATACACATTACGCCCATAATCACAGAAGGAGTAGGCAGAGTCAAAGGGGCAGCAGACCCCTTCAACCACATTCAGCTAAAAACAAAACTGGGCTGGGTTAGATGGAAAATTGTGAAAAGTGACAAGTGGCTAACTTGTCGCCTACAGTTGGCACATTCTTTTTAAGTCCCAGATAAACATAGGACAATGGGCTGGGTTAGATGGATCATTGTGATAATGTTGTATAACGCCGCGCCCATATTAACGTTCTCAACCAAAACTGTCTGTTGTACTGTCCTGTATTTGGTGGAACAAAAGATATACCAGTATAGCCGGTCAAATTTATATAACTTGTCTTGTATAATGTGCCAGGCTTGGTGTAGTGTCGAAAACAAAAACAATCTGTGTATAGAGCTGCAGGGGATAAGCGACAATGTGTGGAGCTGCGCACAAACTGTTGCGCGGCGCCTGTGGGCGGCGCGGCGGCGCCCGCGCGCTCGCCGGAGGGAAGTCCCACGTCTAGATAACTGATTGTAGCTAACGTTAAAAAAACCTATGATGCGGGATAATCCCTCTCGCCCTCAGCCATTGGAGGGCGGTAAAACACGTACCAACATAGTGTAAGTTTTAAAGTGTTTATCCTCTTTTTTATAACGTTGTAGTTTTCTAGTATAATATGTCGCCTTTGAAAATGTTTATCTTTAGATTGGAAATCCATTTGAATATCGTGAATTCTTAATTATTCCTATCTCCCTTTATTATTACCCTGAGTGTCCATTTATTCCGTCCTTTGTGTCGGATCTATGTGCCTAGATCATACAAATATTATGAATCAGCTGAAAGGCACAATGTGGATATTGACCTTAAATATTATCTGGCTTAAGATTTCTGTTAAGCTTAACTCTAAAGTCTACGCGCGAAGTCACATGAAGAAGCTAGTATATATTTGTATACTGATAATCTAAATATCAGTATGCACCTGTATCAGTATCGGCGCGATAGTGTAGAGCGAGCGGAGTCAATTATACCGCGCGCGCATGAGCACGAGATAGCGGTTTAGCGGGCCGGGCGCGGCGATGTCGCGTTATCGCGCCATTCAGCCGCGCCGCCGCTTCGACCAGCTCCTCATATAGGTACATATGTATTAGTTACTACATACATATCAATTGTTATAATAACATTTATTATCATTATTTCCATCCCGCTCTCAACAATCGTACTTTCTAAACGAAATCAGATGATAGGGATTTTTATCGTAATTAGGGAGGCTCTCGAGAAGATAATTGTCATATGACACCAAATAGCTAGGGTACCTACCTAATATAAATGTACATTTTAGATGTTTACGTCAGCATTTTATTAATGAAATAGAAATGTGAGACGTTTAATAACTAACCATTACAATAACTTCAACTACCTACTTTTCTATAACGTTCTTGTGATATTATTAGAATGAGCCTAAAGACCAAGAGTTTATGGGCATGGGTTTACTGAGTAATTACTCAGTATCGCCCCGGGGCCAGGAAATAGGCGATTTATCTCCCTCGTGCTTTTGAAATGCACGTTGAGCCGTTGCCTTCGCGCCGTCTCGCCATTTCGGCATCTCGGCATCTCAACATCTCGGCATCTCGGCATCTCGGCATCTCGGCATCTCGGCATCTCGGCATCTCGGCATCTCGGCATCTCGGCATCTCGGCATCTCGGCATCTCGGCATCTCGGCATCTCGGCATCTCGGCATCTCGGCATCTCGGCATCTCGGCATCTCGGCATCTCATCATCTCGCCATCCCACCACCTCACCATCTCATCATCTCGCGATCCCACCACCCCACCATCTCATCATCTCGCCATCCCACCACCTCACCATCTCATCATCTCGCGATCCCACGACCTCACCATCTCATCATCTCGCCATCCCACCACCTCACCATCTCATCACCTCGCGATCCCACCACCGCGCCTGCGCGCCAGCGCGACGGAACGTTATCGCGGTCGCGGCGCTCTCGATCACGAACGCAGCGAATCGGCTAATCTGTCTCCATTCACTTGCGAAACATTTGCAGTTATCACAATCGATTACTTTATCTAATGTTGTGTAGTCGCAGATCACTCCATGTTTACTTAATTTGATTAAGTAATCGTAGTCTATATTTTATTTTTGAGATGTGTAATGGACCATATCTATATTATGCGGAGAGATAAGATATTTTTATTTTCTACCTTTACGACAAAATTATACGCGTGTGTCTGATGACAACATTAGTTAGAGGATTACACACATATCTGATTTTCATAATGAAATAAGAAGGCGTAATTAGTAAAATATTGGCATATAATTGAACGAGCTTAAAAGCGTGTGTACATAGATGGCAATGCCACCAAAACTGAATAAACTATAACGTACATACCAACATGCCTAGTTTACAACGCATAGTGATTATACGTATGACGTAGATAATTTAATGAATTGATATTAGACAACAAAATAAAGCAGTTCTACATTTTCTTGGCTTTTTAGTAGTTCTCTATTATTATTCTATAAACTTACATATAGGTATATGAACTGAGTCAATGTCGAATTGATGTTCACATAGCTATTTCACGCTAATGCTGTATGCCGCCGCTAGGAGCGGCAATGACGTAGAATAATTAATTTCTTTCTTATGTCAATGTGTGCGAGTGAGGGGGGTGAGGTGGCGCGGCGGGAGGCGCTGATAACGCGCGCACCCGCGACCTCCGGCCCGGCTTGAAAAATAATATTATATCTGTATTTATTTAAACGTCCTTCTGACTACCGCACCCCCCCATCCCCCCCATCACCCCCCCCCCCCCCCCTGGCGCGTCCTCTACATCTCGACGTGTATTGGCTACATGCTACATCACAGTTGAAACAACATTCTATCTGCCGATCATTTGTGTATAATTGTTAACAAAGCGGTTTAAAGAGTACCTTGCACAGCTAAATCTTAAACGCCTTTGCGTTAAATAACGATAGTAAATAAGGATTTCATCAGTAAACACCGTGATAAATTAAAAAAAATGCATTATAGAAAATCCACATAGCAATTGCTCCATGTGCTACCTACACTTGACGTACCAATATTGTATAAAGGCTAATTAAAGCCTAAAAAATATAGGTATAGACGACACGACTCTGCCTACCCCTTCGGGGATCGTGGGCGTGATGTTATGTATGTATGTATGTAAAATATAGGTAATCACAAAATTGTTGAATTAAACCTCAACATTACACATAACAATAAGAAAAATTAAACGAGCTTGCAAGTGTATGTCGTGAATATGTAACTTGGATTTACAACGACGACAGTTCAAACCAAATATGTACCTGCTACTTAATTTGAGAATTAGAAATTGAAAATGGGTATTGAAAATCCGAGCACGGAGCGTTACGAAGTGGCCGGGTCAGCTAGTAGTTTTATAAAATAAGTAAAAATAAGTACAAAATATCGTAGAGGCTGCTCAGCGCGCCCGTAGCTACGCTATGGCGACCAGTAGGTACACCGTAATTGTTATTGTAAATTAGTTCAACTAATTGTCCGTTGATTGCCTTGTTAATTCATTATTACCGCTGCGTTTATCTGATCAACGGCTTACTAATAGGGAAACAGTTTAGTACGAGTAGTATTTTAGGGAATGGCTTGCTAAATGTTAAAATCTCACCCAGAGCAGACATTCAGACCAGTACTTTGTATTCAGTGTCCCGGTAGTGTCATCATGTGCTTCTTGTTGTCGGTCCACGATTTAGCTCAGACACTCTTAGTACTAGAAAACTTTAATTTGAACGGGTGTGTATAGTCCAAGAAAATAGGGCTTTAAATACGAATTTGAGGTAAATACTTGAATTTTTGATATAAGTTACTTTGAAAGATTTAAAAACGAACTGTGTAAGTTTTTTGTAAAATCACCCCCGAGAACATTTGAAAAAAAAATAAAAAGTATTTGTTTTTGAAATTTTGGGAAAACGGTAAGTAGTAGAAAAAAAAGGTTCAAATAAAAGTTGTAGAGCATCAGATTTTATAAAGAAATGCCCTGTTTATGTTTTCGCTAACAATAAAATTATCCGAGATAGAGCGGTTAGAAGCTTGGGGATGATAGTAATGGTCCGGTCAGTTTTCCATTTTGATTTGAAAGGATAGGACCAACGGGAAAATTTGTGTGTGTACTAGATATTTAAAAATCCAGAAATTCAGGTCTCTGACACATCAGGTTAGTTAAAAAAAAAAGCGCGGATGATCGAAAAAGGCAAATAACTCATGAGTAGTGCAAAATATTGAAAAATGCTAAAGGTAAAAGTTATAGATAATTAAATTTCCTACAAAAATGATATCTGCATATTTTTTCATAAGTGCGATACTTTTCGCAAAAAACACGCCTAAGTGTAAAATTATTTAAAAATGTTTTTTATCTTTTAAGTTTTTCTCAATAAATAATAATGCGTATAGCTACATTATAAAGTCTATTTTTCAATAATAAGCAGCACTTTATAAAATATTTTTTCCTTACTAAGATGCAATTTTTTTTTCTCATCTAGACGGGTTTTTAATGCAGAATTAAATCCTTTGGCTTATGCGAAATCCCTCTACTTAGTACCTGTAATTTATTAACTTTCATTGAATAAAGAGAAATGATCAGTAGTGACTGCCTGACCGAGTCAGGATTTCTTGCCAAAACCGAAACCGAAACCGAACATTAGGTAGCTCTCTTAGTTTTGGCTTAGGTTGACATAGCATGTTGAAATGAAGTGTATCTTTACTTTTATGTCTCCTAACCCGGTGTCTATCTGTAATAGTGAGATTAGAAAAAAAAATTGGTTTCGTTTTTTTCTTTTGTTAAAATAAATTTGAATGACAAATACAGCGCGTTAAAGTTACCTGTGACGTCACTTGTTCCGTAAATGCGCTGCGCTCTAGATTTTTGAAGCGCTGTATCTTTGTTATTTTCCAAGTATTCGATAAAGCAAAAAATACGTATTCAATATTTTGATAATTTTACTTACGAAACAAAACAAATATTTGAGTCAAGTAAACAGGAGGAATCATCAAAAGCAAAGAAAGCCAAAAAACCCTTCACAGTTTAACATTTTATCAAGAACAAAAGCCTAGAAATCCAACTCACTGAACAAGATCTTAAGCTAGACAAACTCATCGACCAAGCGGATATACCAATGTACCAATACTAAGGAACCTCTTAATAACAGTAATTAATAAAATTATAATAGAGTAATGCTAGCTTATACAGTTGCTTCTTGGAACATCAATAGCCTGGTCGTTTATGTTATTATGTTGAAATTTTACTCCCATAGCATACATTGATGTACTGCTTGTCTCTGAAGCACAACTAATATTCAATCACATAAGTGCTTTATTGAAGCCTATGTAAATAAAGATAAGTTCAACAGCATTACAATCAAGGACTATCACCACTATTGACTGGCCCGTTGGTCGAGTGGTCAGAGAACCTGGCCACAAAACCAAGGGTCGCGGGTTCGAATCCCGCTAGGGGCAAATGTTTCGTGTGATGAACATGGACATTTGTACTCGACTCATGGATGTTTATAAACGTATTTAAGTATGTCTATCCGTTCACCTAGTATCCATAGCACAAGCATAAACTTAGTTTGGAGCTAGGGAATTGGTGTTTGTCTGAAGAATTTATTATTTATTTATTATCATTATCACATTTACTCAAACTTCCATTCAGACGGGACTGCTCATGCAGGAACTGCTGTGATTGGGAAAAGAAATATAAACCATAAAGTACTACCAAAATATAAAACAGTACATCTGCAGGTAACATCTGTCATGGTGCAAGATGAATATGGTCAGCTAGAACATACAACATAGGAAAATCAAACTAAACTGCTATCATAACAGCTTTCAATATTTGAATATCGCTCTGAGAATCCATTAAAAACCAGAAAGTCTAGGACCTCTGGTAGTTTCTTGGGATCTATGGGCCAATATGTTTGATAAATAAATATCCCACGACATCACATACATTGATCTGACTCAGAGGTAAGTAGCTTAAGCACTTCTGATACAGATGTCAAAAACAACAGTGGTAATACTAAAATATACTTAAATATTGGATATTAACACCCAGACCGAGCCATCGAATCGGATAAGAATCCTCGTCCTCACCCCCGCTAGGTCCAAGCATGGCGGGATGAAGCGCGAGAAGCATTGCTCGTCATATGGTCGGAAAGACTTGATAACCCGGGACCTAGCCGGGAACTAGTTGATGTAATAAGTCCTCCGAGACTGGGTCAGCTGCAAACATGGCGAAATGACATTCAACCTGGCACAGACACTAACTGGCCATGGCTGTTTTGGTATATTTGTGCCAGGTGGCAGGATGCGAACCGACGGCAGTTTGCCATAACTGTCATACTGGAGCTATAGGCTCAGCCCAGCACACCCGGGAGCTGTGTCCAGCATGGTCAATCCCGCGCAGTCACCTGTCTGCGGTTATAGGTGGAGACCTTACACTGCTGACAATCACACGAGCTATGGTGGGCAGTGGGGAGGCGTGGCGCGCGATGGTGACATTTTGCGACACCGTCATGGCGCAAAAGGAGACGACAGAAAGTCGTGCGCATTTCACGGCACGCATGCCGCCTTAGCCTGCGCTAGCTAGTGATGAATCGGGGGGTCCATCACCGGCATCCTAGCCAGACGTAGACGCCCCTTGTGTTCCGGGGCGTCTAGTCGAAGTATAGCTCGATGGAGCAATGTTAAAGTCGTCCTCGCAAGAGCGACCGCAGGTGGGAGGGGTTCGTTGGTAGGCATAGCGTTCCCAGGGCTCCTCTCCAGAAGCGATGCGGCGGAACACCCCGGGTGTTTTAGTCAGTAGGAGTCTGACATACTTCCGCAGTTCCCCCGAGCCGTGGAAGATCCTTGACGGATTACACCCGGGGAAAAAAAATAAGAAAATTATAAAACGGTCACTACGGAATGCACTATAGAGCTTGTCGAATATTTTGTGTGACCTGTGCTGAATACGTAGACGTTGTTCTTGTCAAGGCTTTTCTTCAGCTCTCGTCCTCTTGGAATAGTCAGACGTGACTCCCATGCAAAGAATTCAGACTTAAATGCAACATTCTTTGCATGGAAGTCTCGTCTATACTATTTTACCAAAATATAAAACAGTACATCTGTACTGTTTTGTATTTTGGTAGTATTTTATGGTTTATATTTCTTTTCCCAATCACAGCAGTTCCTGCATGAGCAGTCCCGTCTGGATGGAAGATTGAGTAAATGTGATAGTCCTTGATTGTAATGCTGTTGAACTTATCTTTATTTACATAGGCTTCAATAAAGCACTTATGTGATTGAATATTAGTTGTGCTTCAGAGACAAGCAGTACATCAATGTATGCTATGGGAGTAAAATTTCAACATAATAACATAAACGACCAGGCTATTGATGTTCCAAAAAGCAACTGTATAAGCTGGCATTACTCTATTATAATTTTATTAATTACTGTTATTAAGAGGTTCCTCAGTATTGGTATATTGGTATATCCGCTTGGTCGATGAGTTTGTCTAGCTTAAGATCTTGTTCAGTGAGTTGGATTTCTAGGCTTTTGTTCTTGATAAAATGTTAAACTGTGAAGGGTTTTTTGGCTTTCTTTGCTTTTGATGATTCCTCCTGTTTACTTGACTCAAATATTTGTTTTGTTTCGTAAGTAAAATTATCAAAATATTGAATACGTATTTTTTGCTTTATCGAATACTTGGAAAATAACAAAGATACAGCGCTTCAAAAATCTAGAGCGCAGCGCATTTACGGAACAAGTGACGTCACAGGTAACTTTAACGCGCTGTATTTGTCATTCAAATTTATTTTAACAAAAGAAAAAAACGAAACCAATTTTTTTTTCTAATCTCACTATTACAGATAGACACCGGGTTAGGAGACATAAAAGTAAAGATACACTTCATTTCAACATGCTATGTCAACCTAAGCCAAAACTAAGAGAGCTACCTAATGTTCGGTTTCGGTTTCGGTTTTGGCAAGAAATCCTGACTCGGTCAGGCAGTCACTACTGATCATTTCTCTTTATTCAATGAAAGTTAATAAATTACAGGTACTAAGTAGAGGGATTTCGCATAAGCCAAAGGATTTAATTCTGCATTAAAAACCCGTCTAGATGAGAAAAAAAAAATGCATCTTAGTAAGGAAAAAATCTTTTATAAAGTGCTGCTTATTATTGAAAAATAGACTTAATAATGTAGCTATACGCATTATTATTTATTGAGAAAAACTTGAAAGATAAAAAACATTTTTAAATAATTTTACACTTAGGCGTGTTTTTTGCGAAAAGTATCGCACTTATGAAAAAATATGCAGATACCATTTTTGTAGGAAATGTAATTATCTATAACTTTTACCTTTAGCATTTTTCAATATTTTGCACTACTCATGAGTTATTTGCCTTTTTCGATCATCCGCGCTTTTTTTTTTAACTAACCTGATGTGTCAGAGACCTGAATTTCTGGATTTTTAAATATCTAGTACACACACAAATTTTCCCGTTGGTCCTATCCTTTCAAATCAAAATGGAAAACTGACCGGACTATTACTATCATCCCCAAGCTTCTAACCGCTCTATCTCGGATAATTTTATTGTTAGCGAAAACATAAACAGGGCATTTCTTTATAAAATCTGATGCTCTACAACTTTTATTTGAACCTTTTTTTTCTACTACTTACCGTTTTCCCAAAATTTCAAAAACAAATACTTTTTATTTTTTTTTCAAATGTTCTCGGGGGTGATTTTACAAAAAACTTACACAGTTCGTTTTTAAATCTTTCAAAGTAACTTATATCAAAAATTCAAGTATTTACCTCAAATTCGTATTTAAAGCCCTATTTTCTTGGACTAGTAGTCGGGCAGGTACCTAACTCAAAAATTGCAGGTATGTGAAAACAATTGTTCGACTCAGGGATGTGCGAAATATAAATTTGCAAAGATTTGTTACACAATTGTATTGTACGTCTTCCCCTCCTGCCAAGTTAATTGATATTTTTAGAAATTCAAAAGCCTTAACATCAGAACCAGGCGTCATGTAGGGTTATCACCTCTTACCTTTCCGCTTTATTAAATCAAGACCATGTAAAATGCTGTTGGAGTGTTAGATAAATAAAATTACATAGCTGTATATATGTATGTATGCTTGGCCGGCACTGCTGCGCAAAAACATTTTCATTCAAGGTCGAGCTGACTGAAATGTTTATTGGCTATGTGCCAACGGACATGCTTTAGGATCTAGATTATAGATACAATTTTAAATTATTGGGGTTGATTTTCATTTGATTTCATATTAAATTATAATCAGTTGAAATGCAGTACTTATATATTTTAAAGTTATTTCTTCTTCATATCACGAAAAATAAATTCGTCCAATAACAGTAAGTAGTCTAAGAAATAAATTCGTGACAGTTTCGGTTTTATGTAAATTCTAAAGTTTATCTTACAAGATTTATTATTATTTTCTTGTAGATTGAATATTCATACTACTTAACGATTATTTTCCAAAAAAAAAAACACGATTGCCAATAATATTAAATTTCTACCACAGAAGACACATCCGTTTAAACATTTCACTATACTTTGGCTGACAAGTAGTAACATATCTCAATATAAGTACAGTTTTTTTGTAAACCTATTATATTATATGAAATAGTTCCTGGAACTGCTCAATTACCACAAAACATTGTCCTTGCTAAGAAGATACCAGCGCTTCATCTACTTCAGCGTAATGCTGAGGCGGGACCTCGTAGAGTACATCGTACATTATTATTTTCCTTTTTTTATTTATCATTTTCTCAGTCCGTCTTTTGTCTATTATTGGTTTTTCTCTGATCACTTGTATGTGTGCCCCACGGTGAGATCAATATATATTTCCTTCTTTCTTACTACTTACTTGACTTGATGCCTCATGCCATTTGAGTTGACTGGCGTTGATTCTAGAGCGAACTGGTCTTGCCCAGTCGTTTGGCTACTATATAAACACACTAACTGTGACGTCGGTCTGTACATCCTCGCCTCGCCGGTAGATGGAGCCACTGGACATATTCTACATATTCACCGAGCACCTACTCAATTACAAACGCTTAATGTGTACAGTATATGAATGTTAGTACATTTTGAAATGGGGGATGAACTTACACTTACCGAAATAATTGGCTTGTATAATTTTGGTGTTAATTAGTAACATTGTTTTTCACATCAGTGTAACATAATACGAGTTGTTTTTTCATCGAGGTCAACGGCTGTGAACCTAACTGTATCATTTGTCTTTTTAAATGTGTGTGCCTGCTGAGGTTTTGTGGTTCAACGGTGCACAGAAGCTATTAAATATGCAATTAATATGTACCTACTAGCTATTTGTTTGTTTCTGTGGCGTTTTACAAAAGATTTCCTTTAGTATTAATATATTCTAAAACGGAGCCGTGACTCAGTCACATACACCATTGTTGTTAAAGCTTCGTAGACTATTCTTATGATTTGATGTTAGCTGCCCATAAATTGCACCGCATTAAATTGAAATTGTGAACAATGCTCCTATAATAAATTAAATTATTTTAATATTATTGCAATATTTAGCAGGGCAGCAGAATGGATGTTTATAAATACATGCTGGTAGTTTCAGTAGATTTCGCGCTTTGTAATATTTCCAACTAATGCATATACCTAATTGGCTTTTTCTTAAGTATTAATTCGCGTCTTTGTCGAATGTAATGTAATGTATGTATGTAATTTCAAATCGACTGGTTTAGTCGGTAATTAAGATGTGAAGCTGACGTACAACAAATGAAACTCACTTTCGCATTTATAGTATTAGGTACAATCCGTCGAATATGCTTTCAACCATAGTTTAAACAGTGACGAGCAGTATGATGCAAGGGTCATTTAAATAAAAATATTCAAAGAACCTCTTAAGTTGCGTTTTACGGAAAATTGGCGATTGTGTTGTCGCTGATAAGGTGATTGTCTTGTGTCTTGGGACGCGCTGCCTTGATGACGTCATTGCGGTTACTTAAGCTGCGCATACCGTGGCGAATGACGTCACTAGGGAGGCTAGCCCTGGCACTGGCGAAATTAATAGTTCAATTAAAGATAATTTTCAGTTGTTGACTAACAACTCTTCAATCAACCAGGCCCTGGCGTGTATATAGCATTAGAGACCAACACAGCTTCATGATTGTTCATTCTTGAACTAAATTTTCACTATTAATCCCGATATAATCTAATAAATCAAGTTTTACAAAGGTTTATTAACGAGTTTTACTGCGTTATACAATTTGTATAGGGTTGAAGGCAAGAAACGTTGCCTGTTAGCATTGATTTGGAAATGCATTGTTCAATGCGTGCATTCTCTTAGTATTAGTAAGTTAATTTGGGCGTCTTTATTGAGTCGTCCGGAAGCCCTGTTATCTGCCACTGTCAGCGGCGTGGCACTTGCACTTATCTGCAGTCTGCAGCGGGTCGTGAGTCAGCGCGCCGCCGCGGCCGGGGGCGCGACCTACTATTGAGTTAATTTGATCAGTTTGCGGCCGAATGTTAGCAATCAATCATTTAGGTTTTCATATCGGTGATAACTAATAATAAAGACCCCAATAAATTTATTAGGTTTCATCAAAAAAACACCTATATTAGAACGGTGCGAAGTGTCTCCTCACCAAAACCGTAAAAATGATAGGGTTAAGAATATAATTGTTTGGGGTGCGGTACCCGCTGATCATAAAGGCCCCTCTGTTCAGTACCGACTATCCCTTGGGAAGCTAATAGGGCTCTAGGAACATTTCAGTGGTATCATTATATAATGGCTCCTGTCGAGGTGATCATTAGCTAGCTTTCCACCTTAAACCCTGAGGTACGAAGTAATACACAGAATACATCGTCTTCTTTTAATTTATTTCCTTAAGTAGGTATGTTAGGCCGCGTATACTCTACTCCTTTGTTTAGATGGGACATTTCGCAACATGCTATAAGACGAATGTCAGCGGCAGCCCCGGCCGAGGCGCGCCCGCCCGCAGGTAGCCGCCTTGCGCAAGCGCTCCTGCCCGCACCACTCGCCAAATAGGATTACGATAACGCTCGAATTCCAAGTATTCTTACACATTTTACTCTGAATTGTGACCGGATTTAGTAAAACATAGAAACCTGCACGCGTAAACCATAACATAATGAAAGGGTTTTATTCTTATAGTACCAACCAAGTATAGGAATTACGTTGGCTTAACCAATAACGTAAAATACGTGCAATTACTGCGAATGCTCACAACCAACATTGGTGCTGTTAATAATATTGCAGATAAATATTATTAGTAGATATGTACCTATATGGCAAACATATCTTTCGTAATGGTTACAAACTGTTCTTTTTTAAATACAATCGTCAATACGTATGTAGAGGTTATTCATATGACAATCTCATCCTAATTTGCAACCCTTCCCGTGAATTACAAACAAACAAATCAGAATTACCAAATATGTCGCAGACGTTCCGAATTTATGTGGGTAGGTTATACATTTCGGCGAATAAATTTAATTTTTGTAGATTGCATAGCTAGCAATTTTATTAAAAAAACAATTGCACAGCCATGTACTTTGTGAAAATCAAATATTTCCGTTGGTCACAGCGCGACGCGGTCGCGAGTGCGCGCTAATGTGAAAAACGATTACGAGTCGACGATCTCGATCGCCTGCCGCGGGTCTATATTATACTTATATTACATTTGACGCTCGGCCATCGCTAGATCGAAAGATAAAATATAAAGTTTGTCGTTTTCAGAGCAAGTATTTTAATCGACTCTAATTAAATAGGTAATAGGTAGGTGCATCCTTATACAATCAAAGAAATCAGATTTTCTAAAACAAATTTTAATCATGATGTCAATTCAGAATTAAATTTGAAAATGAGTATTGAATAAGCTGTTAAAAATTGCTTATTGATTATATGTTGGTATAATAATCTCGTTATCTATGCCAGACATTCTATGCCAGGAGACGATATCTCCGATAGTGAAGAAATTTAGTTAGAATAGACTTCCCGTAGCGCGGGTCAGTCGGAGACTAGCTGTGGTTCGGTACTTTCGTCAGCCTCTTAACTCTGATAATGGATTTATCATTAAATTCGAATATCCTTATCGGGATTATACGCATAAGGGTGCGAAGTCTAAGTGAGTATTTATGTACGTACATACTTGTACCTACTATCACGCGCGCAACCCCGAACAAGACGGAAGAGTTGGGTTAGATGGAATACTGTGACAAAGTAGCGACAGCTGGCTAGCTCGCCGCGTACACTATTGTATACGTAAGTCAAATAATTGTGCGCTAAAATATAATCTGGCTACGCAGAGCGTTTGTTGACCGTCCGTACATGGAGAGCGATATGATGTCCGCGTTAAACATTGCCAACCGCAATAATGAGCGGTTAGGTATTTACAATAATCACTATAATTACATATAAAATTTTATAAGTCTAAGTTCATTTACTTAATTATAAAATTAAACCCATAGTTTATTTTTATAATTAAGTAATTTATTTGTTGCCTAACATGAATATACATACATCCGGGCTTAATATTAACAAAAACGAAATTTCTTTGGTAAGGATGAATTCTAAAAGATTATAAGATCTGACAAGATCGATGACGCATCGGTAGTGTCCGTGCCCCATGCGCCGAGAGTTGTGGGTTCGATCCCCACCCAGGACAAACATTCGTGTGATGAATACTTGTGTTTGTTCCGTGCCTGGGTGTTAATATCCAATATTTAAGTGTACTCGTATATTTGCAATAATTTACCACTGTTGATTTTGATATCCGTAACACGTGTGTTCAAGTCCGTAACAAGTGCTTAAGCTACTTCCCACGGAGTCAGATCAATGTATGTGATGTAAATTACTTATTAATTATTTTGATATTTATTTGTACGTAATATTGTTTAGTTAGCAAGTATCGCTTAAAGGCCTTTATTAATTTTAGTATGTGTTGGCTCCTTTTATAACTTAAACAATCTTAATGCGAAAAAACGTGAGAAACAAATGAGTGAGCTCCTAGAATAAATGAACAATAACCATTACTTGTAACAAAAATAAATCTTAATCCGCTCTAACCTCCTTTTTTATTTTGTTTAATCCAAGACAATTACACGTCGGTGCAAGAAACATTAAGATGAAAGGGCCAGTTTCGCGAAAAGCCTCAGGGCTACCCTTTCACCCGTGTATGTCGAGCGCGGTGTACGATAAGAACAATGTCAACCATTGTGCGATGGGCAGCCTTGCCGAAATTACTTTTGTATTCCTAAATACTATGTGACTTGGTATGAAATCGTACCTACGCGTATACTCGCACCTACTTGATATACGTCGAATATATACATATATTAACAAATTATCTTAGTAGAGTCTAGGAATACAAAGCTATTCTTGGTTCACTGGATGCAAATCTTTTCAAACTTGTATAAAAATAATAAATACAATAAATCTTACTAGGTCTCAATCTAGAGTGACGTCATTTAACTATTAAAGTTATTTTATTAAATTGCACAACACTTACGCCACAATGACGATATGTTGCTACGACAGAGCCAAATGACAAACATTTAAAATATTTATTAGGCTATAATAAGGGGATATTAAGTATTGAAAGTCTGCGCACAGCCGAACTCGTGATCGCGGAACAAAAAGTACGTATTTGTGTGGCATATTAATTACACTTTTATTTTATATTTAATTGTCCAGCCACTTCTCAGTCGACGGATTCAAATTTATGATGGTTATGATACAGTTCACAGACCACAGAGTAGTAGTGACACAGTTAGAGCTATATATATTTTCCTCTGTCTGTAATTCAATTGTTTTGGAGGTTTGAGCTTACTCAAAGTTAACTTTGAAGAACTTTCCACAGATAACCAAAATCTCCATCAGTTTGTGACCTACTCAAACAAAAATTCCCGGTTTGGAAAATCGGAACACGATAAACGATTTGAAATGAATAAACTAGTATTAACTAAAGCATAAATGGCCACGCTCGCTCGTCACATACAACTGTGTACTTTGCCTTTCCCTTTGTTAGACAATTTAATGAAGCAAATTCAGTCGTAGGTATAATGAATGACCTAGCCCAAACTTCTAACCGCAGCTCCGCCGAATACGATCTGCTACAGAGACTATACTGGACGAATACATTTTTGGATACAAGTAACCCATTTCTTTTCTTAAGTGTAGATAATTAATTACGAAAGTGTAAATTTTTCAATTTTTTTGACAAAGAGTAACTATCGAGTTTCTTGCCGGTTTCTTCTCGATAGAGTCTACCTTCCGAACCGGTGGTAATGTTCTCTTTTCTGTTCGTATAAATGAAGAGATTTTGAATTTGAATTTGTTACAGATGTTATAATATAGGAAATGTTACTTTGTAATAACTGACTTTATCTGGTGAGCAGAATAGTCCGTGACCAGCGACTGGTGTCGTCGGTGGTAGCGTGCCGCAGCTCTTAGTCATGCTTATAATCTCCAATTATGTACTTATTTTAACGTATTTCTACTTATTTTTTATCCCTGTAATGTTTAAAATACACTTTTTGGAATAGCTTTCTTATTTTTTTTTATTGAATTATGTGTAACAAGTTAAACAGTGTCTCCAATGAGAATAATTATTATACATACATACTTGGTATAAAACATTTCTTATCATCATCATTTTTGTAGAGTGACCCGTTTCTGTTTTGGTACCATAGCACAAAACTTATACCTCGCTTGTATCTGCTGGCATTTAATCTAAATAAAAATATGCCACTTAAAATATGGGCTAATCAAATAATACCTGCGTGGCATGACAAAGACAAATGTTAAGCTCTATAATCCACTACGTGCATGGTATTAAAATTACAGCGTTCTAGAACGTGTAACGTAATTACAAAATATTTAGTTGTATGATTCACTAGAACAATACAAAGGTTAAGGGGTGCGCGAGCGCAGCCGTAAGGCTCCCACGCGGCCTTCCGCGAACACGCCATTAGCGCGCGCGCTCTGGACAAAGGGGCTCGTGGAACACGCCTAAGCCGCTCGTAGGTATTATTCTGACGAGGTAGGTCCACTCAGGGTGCAGTCGCCCTGCGCGCACACCGTGTGACCACCATTACAGTGCCCACCACATTGAAATAACAATTGAACACTGAAGTATGACGTTCGCGCCGTGGCTTATGCTAAATATTCATTATGGCGGGAGTAAGTATTTTTCCATGCTTTCTTTCTCTGTATTAGACAAAAGCTTGATGAGAAAAAAATATATGTAAATAACAAAACATCAAATATAAAATTTACATAAAATTGGCGCACACGTGTAGCAAATTAAATACCAGTTCCAAATGAGGAAGTCTAGAAAATTAAAATAACAGGTCTACTTTTCCAATAAACCCACACATAATGAATATTGAAAAACTGCGCACTGTTTTTAGTGACATATTCATTTAAATTAATTGAAGAGTAAACTAGTTCACATAAATTAATCATGTAGGCGTAAACATCAATGTCACTTAACTCATTAGATTCCTTCATTAGAAAATGTGTTATGTCGCCAGGGGATTAGGAAGAGGTTTACAACAAAGCGACTGCAAAAACAAACAGCCGACTGCAAGTGAATGAGGAGATATGTAAAAACATGGGATGTGGTGGTGCAGCAGTAAATCAATTAACAATGGAGCCTCGTCGCTCGTGTAGCGAGCTGTTTATTTATGTTTGGGATTAGCGGCGCGGGCGCGGGCGCGGCGCGGGCGCAGCGCGCCGCGGGGCGCCCTGTCACAACACGCGGCGCGGTTTTTTCGCCGCAGCTACCCAGAACGGAGATAAAAACGCGTCGCGCCCGCGCAGGCCGGCCGTGGCTTAACGCGATAAAATTTATTGGTTCCCGGGAGACGCGTAGACGGCGCGATATCGTGATTTGTGAGCTCATCGTGCCCGCGCGAACATTTTTATGAACCTAACAAGAAAACAATTCACAGAATCAATGTATTAAGGATCTGCATTGCTATTGACAACTACGTCTGAAAACACGATTTATTACTTTTTCAGATAACTATTAATTTCAGTAAAAACTGAATGGGGTCGTTTTTTGTACCATAATTCAAAAAGTTAGCAGGAATAATTAAGTTAACATCTTTAAAAACTTGTTGAGGGATATATGTCTAAATGATCGTTAGAAGAAACATAAACAAGTATAGAAGAAGATTATATATTAAGATCGAGATTAGTTTTACTTCACGTGGTCATTATAAAGTGCCCAGAGATCCAATAGGATAAGTACATATATGCATATGCCAGGCTTTGAACATTAATCTATTATGAGGTGCTCTAACGGGGAGCTCTAAGGTCTAAGGTCTTTGACCTCTAATTCGTTTCTGGAAGTAGTTACAAATCCATTATGGGAGAAAAGTGCGGAAGCCGGTGTGGACGTTGGGGCAGGGCGCGCTGCAGGTCGCGAGATGCTGGCGATAGCGCGCACGTGGCGATAGTGCTTATCTGGCGCGATAGCGCGATCAGCTGCCCACCAGACACACCGTCTGCCGGCTCCGCGCCTATCGCCGCGCACTTCACACTTCTAACAATTAGCGGAATTCTGCAATCTCCCTGATAACGCTCGGCCTTGCGTAATCAATACGTAAAACTTTTACACTCCACTGGTTTCTCGTAGCTTGCAACCTACGCCAGTAAACAATTATTTTTACATTCTGGCCCTTATAAGATTATAATTATTATTTACGTGTTTGGCTAGTCCGCCGGATATGAGTGGAAGTTGAAAAATCGCTTGTTACCAAAACTGTAAAATAAATACTAAGGATTAAGGTACTTGAAAAAAGATGGAATCAAGTCGTAACACTAAATCTATCAAAAACAAAAAAAAACATCTAAAACACGGCACATTTCATTCTCCTCAAAAACAAGCGTGGGTGATATGCGAGATTAAAATATGCATAAAGTTACCACAACACATAAATACGAGCGGTCTGTCATTGTTATATAGACAACTTCAAAAATGGGCCCTCCCAATTCCCAATATGGATCAAACAAAAGGGATAATAGAACGGAGCTTTGCGTCCGTGGGCGGGCGCGGGTGTGGCGGGAGCGCCGGCGGCCGCGCTCGCGCCGCGCGCCAGTCCCGACAGCACACGCGGCGCGCGCGCACGTCCGCGATTTAACACAGTGAGCACCATGTTGCACGACGCGTGGCCCGGCGCCTGGCTCAAGACCGAGACTTTCGACCAGTTCGAGGCGTTTATCTCCGAAGTGCAAAATATCTATTTGAAACGTGAGTTTTCTGTTGTATAATAAGCTATTCACTGAGGCATTTGGCTCCAATGTTCACGTGCTAGTAAAATATTGTAACCAGTGATTTATATTTACAAAAAACCTTATAGGTATGTTTATACTTTTTTCTTAATGCGTTTAATAACTTATATGTATTTTAAACAATTTAATTATCCAGGAATATCTTTATTTATATTTGTCATGTTTACTTGGTTTTTGAATCGTAGTAAAATAATTCCCCTCACGCGTAAAAATTAATATAATGTGAGCAATTCTTAATGTATTTCTGTTAATTCTATAAACGTTTGGTCTGTCTATAAAAGTTAAGTACCAAAAGGCTATATTATATTTACTTGAGAAGCAGATTTCCCATTACAGTATTGTAATGTCAATTAAGAGTATGTATTCCTTCCTTTGTTACAATTATTGAATCTATGAAGATTACATAAAGACATAGTTCGATCAGCTGGGGATGCGGGCATGGTGCCTATCAGGAGGTGTGAACTACAATAACGATTTATTCAACACCAATAATGTGAGCTGCGAAGAATTTGTTTATAATGGTTAAATTGCGTATGATTTGGGAATTGAGATAAGCATCGGTTGTGCGGTAAAATGTATTTCTATCCTTTGAACCGAATCTTCGTTAAGAACCATACATTATATTCTTACCTATATACAAGTATTTTAGTCCAAATAGGTAGGTATATTGGGCCCTAAATACTCTCCCATTCTGTAATTAATCAGAGCTCAAATTCTTATCATAATTTCATTTTATCTCTTAGTACAGTCGGCAATAGAAGTATTTGGCTGAACATGTTTTTTTTTAAATAAAATCTAAAAATGTTCATTGGTATGCGAGTATAGTTTATTCTATCGCTACGAGCAAAATTATACAAATTTTTACCTATATAATCTTAAAGATCTTAAGAGTATGAAGCTAGTTAGCTTTTTATGTTAGGATTTTCCCTATGAAAATTTGAGTACATTATATTGTGCAACACCTTACATTTATTACCCCCCATTATCTTTATGTCAAACTTTGTAACTAGTTCTTACGCGCATCGAGCGTAATATGGATAGTAGTAAATTTAGTTAGCATTGATAGCATTATGCAAAACATACCTATGATAAAAATTATTTAATTTCTTAATACATAGTAGTCTCCACCTTTAAGTATATTACTTATAAAAATTCTAGTGATAAAAATGAAGTCAATTGATTGACTAATTTTGAAAAATTTTAAATTTTTAATTTAATAATAAAAAATCCTTATTTGCGGTCACTGTGGAGCATGATAGCAGAATATTACATTGAGGCGACTGCTATCTGATATACGAGACCCTCAGACACCGGACATTTTAATCACGATTCAATTTACTTCTAAGGAAGTGATCTCAGGATATCCTCCTTCAGCGACGCAAACGAGCAATATAAATCCGTTACTTACTTAATATTTTTTACGTACCTACATCCAGAGATACCCGTGTTTGAACCAACCCCGCTTACACGAATTTTGGACCCATTAGACTACTGTCTGATATGTATGTATTGTATATGTACGCGATGTGTCGCTGTACGCCAATGTATAACAGATTATATAGTACGAAAGTAATGTGGCGTTACGTCATATCAATAAAAAAAATATATGTAGCTTTATTTTGGTTTGTTTTAAAATGTACAAATATAGATAAACACTGATACAGTATATTGGTGAATTGTTTTATTTTATGAAAATGTTAAGTAAGAAATATGGGTATACACATTGATATAAATATATTAATGGGTTATACATTATCTCCACTGATAAAGAGACATGCATAAATTCTCTAAGAGATATTTAATAATAGGCTCTTCACTAATTATTTCATATTCACTGCCATTCATTTTGCAACGTTAATTACGCAAACCGTGAAAGAAGCGCACGTTTACAACACTGCACTGTGAATGACCTTGATACTTGTGCGCTGACGACGTCACGGGTTTACTTGCATTGAAGTTCGTGGCGCTGGTGGCACAGACATCTTACCATTACGTAGAGATGGGTGTTGCAATATCGATAATCTTTAGTAATCCTAGTTACTAACTAACTAACTAAAATTCACGCCACTATCCTAGTGGGGCAGGCAGAAAACCGAACGCCATATAGCACGATCCTTATACACTTGCACATTAATCCTAGTAATTTTTTATAAAGTAATTCGATACGTAATTATAATTTTACAATTTATTATGCGACACGTTATTTACTGACCGAAATATGTTTTTAATCATAGTATTTATGAACTTGGGTTTGTAAGGTTGTAATAAAAACAACTATCGCGTCACATCACTGGCCAACTTGATATGAAGTCATTGGCGGTTTGGACGGTCAGATATAATAGGCGTTTTTGTTTTTATTAATTCTAAAATACAAACAAGTCTTTTTTTACGTGGGAAAATAGAAAATAGGGCTCTAGATGTATCTTTTCTATACAAATACAAAGGAAAATAACGTTTTATGTATCTAAACTTAAATAAAAACTTATATAGAAGTAATGGCGTTAATGGCAGGGAAATCTCGAACTTCTATAGAAGTGATTGGCTGGGAAAAGGTTAAGCTGTTAGTCCTGCGCCTGACCTCTCTCCGGTCATGTCCAATTGCCGTCTCACCGGACTATGAGTGTGCACCTGTGTTTGGGCAGACAGTTGTGCACTATAATATCTCCTGCGCAATTGGCTAATCTTCCTTAAAATTGGCCGCCGTGACCGATACCCGTTAGGAGGACATTATTCTTATTATATCCAGTTATATGTCTATGAGACTGCGAAATTATTATAGCAGTTTTAACCTAGTATTTTCTTATTACATATTTATGAGCTCGATTTTTGCCGTATTTTTGAAAGAAATGTGCTTAAAATAAACAATTCCGTTTTATGTTTATAGTGACCTAATTAAGTAGAAATTAAGACTTCTAATGAGACATTCGATAATGAAGTACTGCCCAATTAAGAGTTTGTTTATATTTTAGTAAATGAGCAAATACCATTAGCAAGGTAATCAAGAATTATTTTCTCATAATTAGAAATAGGCACTTAAACCCGATCAGTTCGTGGTTTCGAGCAATTTGACGCTTCTCGTAATAATGTTTTGATTCTGAAACCGGATAGTTGGTAGCGCTCCCGTCGCGCATCAATCATCTGCATTACAATAAGACGAGCAGCGCGCGCGGCGCTCGGCGGGACGCGCGCACCAATCGCGACGGGCCCCGCCGCGCGCCGCCGTCGCCTCGCCGTAGTCTCATAGCGGTGTGTATGTGCGCAGAGGGCGAGGCGGAGTGCGGCGCGGAGGGCGGCGGCGGCGAGGCGGACAGCCCGCCCCCCCTGCCGCCGTTCGGCTACGCCCACGGCAACCTGTCGCCGTCCCACTCGCGCAGCTACCAGGAGCTGCGGCCGGCGGCGGCACACGCGCGCGACATGCACGCGTACAGCACGCACATCGACGAGGCGCTGTTCAAGGCGGCGCCGGCGGCGGCGCCCGGCAGCGCCAGCGGCGGCTCCACGGACGGCGTGTACCTGCGCGGGCGCAGCCCCGAGCTCAGCCCGTCGCCGGAGCGGCGCGACGAGTACCGCGCCGTGCACTACGACGCGTACGCGCCGCCGCCGCCGCCGCCGTACACGCACGACCACCACCACCACATCGACCAGTGAGTACTGCACAACGAACATACTTTTATAATATGCAATAAATGGCTTATGTAACAAAGACTAGCCCACCTGTGGATGGTAGTCACCCAAAGCTCATCTTCTAACATGTATTAATCATTACATAATTGCCTAGATTCAAATGTATACTCAAAATATACAAACGACATATCATAGTATAAGTCTAACAACTACATTTGATTTAGTCGCACAACTGTAAGTACACTTTAATAGATATTGTGAGCACTAAACCAACACGCATCATTGTCACTCATAGTGGATAAAAAAACTAAGATTTTTAATTCCTATCCCAATAGCCTATGTAGACATGTTTAACATAATGTATTTACGGCACTTGAATAAACAATATGCTCCGAAGTGGAGCATGAAGCCGAACCTACATTCTTTATTCTATAAAGACCTATCTGAAAAAATAAATAAAGAGAATGTGGCCTTGTAACGATTGCATACAAATGTCTATCAAGTAATTCACAAAATACCGTTAGGTATTACCATTTTCCTTTTACATACTATATAATCCTATATTGAATAATATGTGGTAAAGGATATGCTAAATGTAAACTATGTAGCTAACCATTTTAGTGTCTCATTGTTCACGCGGGGTGAAATGACAAATGCTTCAATGCACTCGTCTTGCGTGCCGTATGGTATTGCTGTTAGAATTGTGCGAATGTGCTCTAGTAAGATTATCTAAGATACGTTAACAAACACTAGGTACACTTCACGTTCGTTTAATAAAATCACTTCACTTTTAAGGAATTCGATTGTTCTTGGACTGCTTGTTTATCCGTTTATATCAACCATTGTACAAGCATATTATAACATAGACGGCAATTTTTTTTTAAAAGTAATATAAATCAGTAGGTATTTATAATAATAATAAATAATAGTAAATTCTTCAGACTGGCAGCTTGTGCTATGGATACTAGGTGAACGGATAGACATACTTAAATACGTTTATAAACATCCATGACTCGAGTACAAATATCCATGTTCATCACACGAAATATTTGCTCCTAGCGGGATTCGAACCCGCGACCCTTGGTTTCGTGGCCAGGGTCTCTAACCACTCGACCAACGGGCCAGTCTATTTTATTTTCTTTATTAGATGTGCTGCACTGTTATTTTATTTGGAATTTATACATACCAAATACAGGATTATAATTGTAATTAGTAAGAAGATTACCGACACTGTATACCTTGCAGGGTCGAGTACGGTTTTGAGATTTGCTACGGATTTCGCGTTATTAGCGTTAGAGCACATGAATCGAGCAGAATGCATATGTACATACATGTTGCTCGTCGATGTTAACAACAAAAAGTGTTCAGTTAGTCGTGATGTGGCGCTAACGAGGGCGCTCATTAACTCACGTGTGCGGCCTGGCCGGTTTGGCGACTGCTGATGCATCGGTTCCGGATCGCACTGGTTCTGATCATCATCGTATCGTTACGTCTCGCCGTTGGAGACCTGCCCATCAGTGCGCTTCTTTATTGGAAGGTTTTTTAGTTGCGGATAAAATATTCTAATATCTAACATATAGACGTAACATTACGTACGAGAATAAATATTTACAGTTATACAAAGAGTTACAATTCTCAAACCGTTGTCTCGAAAAATTTAAGCAAACAGAGAGCGTTAACACTAAAATGTTTTATATAAAATTGTAGGCAAAATAATAACATCTACATAATCAAGTGTTGACGAAAATAATTACATTACGCAATTATAAGGGACGCCGGTTCAAATCCTGCTAGGGGCAAATGTACCACGAAATCGTATGAACAATAGACATTTGTACTCGAGTCATGAAACGTATTTAAGTATGTCTTTCCGTTCACCCAGTTTTCATAGGACAAGCATAAGCTTAGTTTGGAACTAGGGAATTGGTGTGTTAGTCTAGAGAATTTATTAATTACTAGCTGTGCCAGCGGTGTCACCCGCGTTTATGGTTAATATTATAAAGACTATTTCCGTCATACATGATTTCTATGTAACTTTAACCATTAAGGCTGCACACGCGACGGAAGCTTAAAAAATGGTGTAACTTCTCCTATTTTCTCAACATTTCCCTTCACTACTCTGCTCCTATTGATTGTAGCGTGATGAAAAGTATACTTTAACCTGCCCAGGAGTATGAAGAATAATTGTACCAAGTTTCGTTAAAATTCGTCGAGTAGTTTTTGTTTCTATAAGGAACATACAGACAGACAGACAGACAGACAAAAATTTTACTGATTGCATTTTTGGCATCAGTATCGATCACTAATCACTCCCTGATAGTTATTTTGAAAATATATTTCATGTACAGAATTGACCTCTCTACAGATTTATTATAAGTATAGATTATTACTGAGACACGGGTTAAAATGGATCGTTACTATCGACTTGAGGGGGTTCCGATCAAAATTTGTGTCGCACGTTTATTTCGATTGTTATTTAGGCGTATCGTGGCAAGTCAAGTCGCGCATGTGATTCGAGAGGTACAGTTATGTGCGACAGGTCGTTACGAGACGTCACCCGCGCAACTCTTTACCGCAGCAGATATCTTAAGTTGCGCATCGATTAGCGCGAATTGCCTGCGACCCCGACCACTGCCCGCTACGCAACCACACTGGTCTGACCAATTAATTTGCAGTTCATTTGTTACATTCATATATTTTACGCTTTAAAAACGGTAATGAAATTCCTTGTTCTACTGAACACAGTTCAGCGCTGATAATGAAATAGAGAAAAAATATGCATATAGGTGAACTCAATTTTGATGTAACTTTATGCAAGATGAGTCACTTGGTAATAATGCACAAATAAAACAAAAATATACATTACCCAATGCATATTCTACCCGAGCATGCATGTTATTTCATTATCAAAACCCATGTGTTCGATCAAATTTCTTTACTTACTTTTTTACACATTTAATATAATATTCATACTAAAAATATTTAATATTTTGTTTTTCACTTTTTGTGCAATGTCTTGGTTAGGTACTGTGTGTATTCCGTAGAACAGCAAAATTGCTTTCAATAGCACACGTCACTTTCCTAGCTCTAAACTAAGGCTTTATGCTTGTACTATGGGCACTAGATCACGCATAGACATACCTACCTATTTACATAATTTAAAAAAACATCCGTGACTAAAGTGCAAATATTCATGATCATCATCATACACTAGCGAGATTTGAATAATAAGACTTTTGGTTTCGAGGTCAGGGCATCTACCTACTCGTCCTATATAGTATAGAAAAATTTATAAGATATATGTATATAGTGCAGGGCATTTTTTCGAACAGACAAGCGAGAGCATTGAAACTACAGCGAACTAACCAAATTAGTAAAATTGAGCTGTCATGTAAATAGGGCGGTGTTTTCGGCGGAGTGTGCGCGCGATTGTCCTCGGCTCTTATCAGCGGCGCGGGTGTGCGTGCGTGTGTGCGTGTGTGCCGTGTCGTGTGTGCGCGTGAGCGCGTGTGCGCGTGAGCGTGTTGCGGCGGCCGACGAACGCGTTGTTTCCTAGCCGCCTCTGGCGCGGTGTCGACACTAGCAACTGGGGCCTCACAGTGATATGGTCCTTATTACGTAGGAGGACGGGCGAAGTCAGCTCGCGACACGACAACGGCTCGTCGCTGCTGGAAAGCGCGCGACGCGTGTGTGCGCGCGCGGTGTGTACAACTCATACGCCGTTACATTTATTATAATTTTAATTGCCGTCTGTAGGTACTAGCTCTCACTCTGTTTGTTACAACAACTCATTGTTTACACAAAGTCGATTTATTTTTCCAATTTTAATTGTGGCCGATGGTAATTTATCTCGGGGTAGTAATTGTTGTAATTAATGACGATAGACAAACAAAACTCAGAGATAAATATATCGACTCATTAAATATTTAAAAAACTTTTAAATACTTACCTGAAAACACATTCATAACTTGATAATAATTCAACAGATGAAGTAACTCGATAAGGAAATAAAAAAAAAACATTTAAGTACCTTCTCTGTTTAGTGCTAACGTAATTGACTGATAACTTCATTACAAAAAGAATGTAACAAAAGAGGACCACGTCATGAAATTACAGAAATAATAAGCATCGAAAATTTGTCCTATGCAAATTCGGATTTTAAAATGTTCGAGATATCTGTGTTCAAATCGGTACAGCCGTTTGCAAGCATTGAGTGCAACTTTCATTTTGTTTGCAAATAAAACTACTTAGCTGATTCCTACGGATTTGTAGTAAAATGTTTGTCAAAATGCAAATTCCAAAGGTTATTCCGTTGGAATAATAATTCTTTAGCAAAAAAAGGCAGCCGATCGAAATTATAATACTAAGTTAACTCTGATCGATTGGTACACTAGCTGTGAATTGTCAAGCTTTGAATTGCAATATTAACCTGCTGTTTTCTAACGTGTGTAGTTTGTGATTTTACTGACGACATCAGCCCGGCATGAATGAACGGCGATGTGCTGACGCAGCCCAAATCTGCTGAGCCGGCGCGCGCGTCTCCGATGTTCTCGTTACATAAGCTGACATTGACACTGATTGAGTTCAAATGCACTGTTGAAGTCTCGGTCATACCAAAGGTGAAGAGCAAAAAATAGAACAATGCACTGGCAGCAATTTATACCTACGTAATGAATCCTGCTGGGTACAGCATGTAGACAACTTCAGATTGCATTTATATAATTGCATTTATATAGATACGTTTTTGATCTTCATGACTTCGATAAGTTTGTTAAAGGCTTTGAGCTATTTCATGCTTTATATTCTTCGCCGTATAAGCCTAAATGTCACATTTAGAAGTGATGAGTAATGTTGAGCAAGGTCAATAATATTTTCAGCAGCAACGTTTAGCCCGCGCTCTCGGCGCGGCTGCGGTGGTGTGCGTGTGCGCAGTTTCTGCGAATGAGTAATGGCAGCGCCTACTTCCTGCGCGCGCATTGCGCGACACTTAACCTACTAACGGCTTGCCAACGTATAAAACACACAGCTACTCAAACAATCAACTGTTCAGAGGGTTCCCTCTCGACTTGTGGAAATATCAACCATGCCATCGATTGAATTGGCTCTTGAGAGTGTTTCGGTTTACGCGTCCAAAAGTCCAACATTAACACAACTGTAGAATAGAATATAATGTTTTATTGTCAAAAACTGTGTTACAAAAGGTAACATATAATTTACATAAGTAAGCTTCAAACAGCGCCGCCCCAGATGAACTGGGAGAAGGGCAAGAGGATGATGATAAAGCTTCAAACAGTTACCCTCACCGGGTATGCAATATAAAAGTTTAAATAAATTAATTTAAATAAAATGTTTGTACCAAAATTTTAGGTAGTAGAAAACGTTTTCTGTCAACCATTTCTTAGGCTCAATTTTAAATTTAGGTAGTTCTAATAACTAAAAATTACTGCTATTCATAGTGAATATAAGAATAATAAATTTTTCATAGGAAGTTTTCTTTTTATTTCTTATACAAGAGTATTGAGGTTAATGCAAGAGAAAATGTATGGTGAATCAACTAACGAATGCATTAATTTGTGCAGAACAAGTATACAACTACAGACAATAATATTAAAATTGACTACTTTTTTAAACCTAACAATTCACTGTATAGAAGAGGAATACTTTTTAATTTATTTTTTTATTTTTATGTAATTAAACAATATAGCAGCCCTGTTGATCTCGATCTGCGTAAGCTTTGATTCAGCGACGCTAAGATGAAACGCGAACGGTCTCCAAACAAGCTGGCCCCTTTGCAAATACACGTGGCTGTACGATATTTTTTCCTCTTGAGTTTTTTTTACATTATTAGAAAAACTACGAAAACGTGAACCACTCTATATTTTGTCGAAAATATTTTCATGAATGTTCTCAAAGTGATCATTGAAAGTACTACGAGAACAATTCACACCAATGCACTGCATTGGATTATTCACAACAGATATTCAACTAGCTGCAATATTGTCTGCAACAAAGGCGGATCCATTGGGTCGTCATTTTATTAGATAAACATAGGAATCGCGACACTGCCTGGAGTAAGCAGGCTCCTGAATTGATCGAGATACTATTAATTGTCTTCTCACACGCGTATGGCGGGTGATCACACGATCGCACAAAGTCAGTTCGAACATGACCACAAACAAATGAAGTAAGGTAGTTATAGTAAGGTGTGTCGGGTGTCCCGCGTGGGCGGCGCCCGCGCACGTGAGAACCGCCGCGCAACCACATTTATTGCCCATGTGAACATCGCCGACCACGGACCACGCTGCGTCGGCACATTGCAATCGCATCAATGCTATTACTCCAATAATAATAGCTACCTACCATCCGTTAACTGCAACAGTTTAATATTCATTCACCGCGTTTCAAATATAATATTAATGCAATAATGCAGTCCAAATTATTTTCCGCAGGCCTTTCGACTAGCACATAAAAGTCAGATACAAGTTTGAGATTATCATTTTGATGTACTCGTTGCAAATTAGTAAGTTAAGCACAGTCACAATCGTATTTGACAAGTTGCGAATCTGACGAGTCGCGATTTTGTCGATTTGCGTATTTTGACTAAATACGTATTTGACCATCAGCGTGTCTGACAACATGCGTGTAACCCTCACAAGGCACAGCTCCCCCACCAAATCTGTATGTTGGAAGTGGACACAAATTCGGATTTCTCATATTCTCTGTTTGCACAATTGGAATCGCAATATTACATATTGTTTTTCATAATTCAGAACAGGTTATTTTTGTAATATTTCTTGTCCACTTTAATGCCTACTATATTATTTTAGTTTTATTATGTTTTCCTCAAACAAAATAATGTTTGAGTTTGTTTATTGCAAGTAATTAAAACGAGGAAAATTCCGCCGACCGACGGGGCGGCGCGGGCGCGGGCGGACCGGGACCGGCTGTAAAAAACAGTTCATATTATTATTAATGTGTCGCGGCATATGTTATTTATGGACGCTAATGAACATCCGCTCTCTACCTACAAAGGATTGCATTATTTTTTACATACAGTATTTATTTTATATTATACCCAATGTGTGACATTAAATGAGGTCTTTACGACATAAGCGATAATCAACTTGTCTTTATAAGCTATAAGCAGTAATTTCATCCTAACAAATCGCTTGGTTCCGAGACCTTTTACATTCTTATGAAGTTCGATTTTCTTCGAACCCACAACTCTTGGTGCATGGGGCAGGGTCACTACCGAATGCGACATCGAGCCATTCAAATAATTAGATTATATTTAGAAACAAGCATTCTTTACGTCTTATTTTAAGTGAAGTTGGAAAATAATTAAAGAATAGTTGTCTAAAAATGTTGCATTTAATATTTAATTCGAATCTCATTGCAGCCAGTCTTGACTATTCGCTAGTTAGTTTCTGCTTAAGGACAAGTTGCGCGGTGGCGTAGCGGACGGATTGCGCCCGCGCCGCGCCGCTCGCTACAGACAATCAGTATCTTTATTACACTCGTTACGGGCTCTACTTAATAACCTTATCTGAAACTAGAAAAGGATTGGTTACAATTTATTAGCATATAACTTCACTGTTATGATTTAATGATGGGGAACATCTGTTTCAATCGTTATACAGGCGATTAAGATTACAATTATAAATATTTTTAATTAAATGTTTAGAAATTCTAAGAATACAAGGATTAAGTCACAATATTTAAAGAAATGGAATCAGATTCCAAAATGAGTGGTTAACTCGTAGGTAAAACTTTAATAAGACAGAACAACTATACTTGTTATTGACAGTGGACCTCACACCACACTTCAATCGTACAAGAGTAATGAACGTAGTAAAAGGGATGATGACTGCATTAAAAAACTATAATTCTATTTAGTCCGTCAGTTAGATTATACAAAAATACTAGACATATATTTTTCGCTTTACCAAATGAACAAAAAATCACAAAGATAAAGAACATCAAAGTTTTGGAATGGGAGCTTGCGACGTTACTATTTTGTAAAATTGTACGAAAGCGTGACGTCACGCGCATCTTGAATGCTGTATCTTCGTCAATGTTTGTTTGACAAGTAGATAAAAAAATACGTTTTTAATATTTTTTTATAATATAACTGACGGACTAAACAGATTTTTATAGTCATATAGCCTATCGTCGACGAGAAGGGCGACAGGGCCCACGCAGCTCGTGGGGCGACGGCGAAGCAGGCGCGGGCGCGGCGTCGCCGGCGCAGGCGCAGGCGCTGTGGCACCGATGTTTGACACAAATGTTTGCGCCGGTGTTTGCGCAGGCTCCGCTTTTTGTGCCCGTCCGCTCTAACGCGCCATTTTACACGTTTTAAGAGCCCTCGGATCGTTTCCAAATTTGTACTCTTTATTTTTTGTGATTGTTGAGTGACGGCTTAAGTGTCTCGAAATGAGTTATTTGTATAGGCTCTTAGCGTTCCGGTGCGGGACGCCGATGATGCGCAAATAACACCACTCTATTAGCTTTATATATTATATCGAGTAACATTTTGTTTAGACCTTTTTGTATGTAACAATACATCTGAAGTCTCGCGAGAGCTTTTGTACGATAATGGAACATAATTTTTTGTTCACTAGGACGATTCTATAAATAATGTATGTTTTTAACTAATCAATTACTACTGATAAATTGCAGCTACTCGTAAATGAAAAATTAGTTATCGCAATTATAGTAACCGGATGCTGCTTTACATAGTACGTTCGTGTCTTTTGTGACTGTTGTATAAAACATTTTTCTTACAAACCGATTGCTTATCGCTATCCCCAGAATCACTGGGGATAGCGATAAGATGATGATTCTATTAACCGCGGTGGTCTGGTAAAAATGTGAGTGGCAGTCCCATTGGGATTCAGACGGGAATCATGACGATCGTTTGGCAAATTTGATATTTTTGGTCTCGTGCTCTGCCATTGCATGCCATCTGCCACATCACGTCATTTTGTACTTATCGATCTATCACATATAGTAATTAGTTATCTCTAGTCTGGATATTAGTTAAGATAAGTCTTAGTAATTGAGTGGATTTAACAAAGACGTAGACATTGTTTTTAACACTGCTGTAGGTTGTATTTAGGTTGGAGTCTGGTCTAGTAGTTCGATACTGTTAGAAGTTGAGCAGACTTCGACATTGGGGCGGTGTAGAAGTTGCTTTTAGGATAATGTTGTCATCGAGTGGTGTCGGTGGTTGTCGGCGGAGCGTGTCGAGCACGTGTCGCGCGCTGCGGGCGACAGCGACAGCGCGCGGCGCGGCGGGCGACACGCCGCGCCGGTAATTCACGGGCCATTACCGTAACTTGGTTTCCGTGTAGCGCGCGATGCGGGCGTGTTGCCGTGTTCGCTGAACGCACCTATTGATTGTTTGACTTTCTAACGGGAACCGCGGCCCTTGCGCTACCATTTTTCGAATGAATGAGCTTGAGTTAGAGCATATTACTTTGAAGCCTTATGTTTCTGCTAAAAATAGATTTATTAAATATAATAGATGACTAATGCATTTCTCATACACTTTGTTACTGCAGTTACATCGATTAATCTAAATGGGAATTATCTTTTGTTCAGTTTTCCCATTTTGATGCAACTCTTACAATCTGCGATATGGTAACTGTTTGAAACTGGTATGATGTATGTTAACTGTTCAAAGTTGGTATTATATTATAGGATTTTTTCTGCATACTAGTTTCAACTGTTTAAATCAGTCCATTTCTTGCATTGTAATGGTTTTGTGCCTCTGTCACGGGATTAAATTGTTTTCTTTTTGGTTTAATTAAGTGCAATATCCATGTGTTGCCGCGGTCTACCCTGGTCCCGTATAATTGGTCCTTATCACTTCCGGAGTCTCCCAAATTTGTCGCGCCTCAAGCCGGCGAGCGCCGCGGCGCGGGAGTCGCAGAGGCTCCGCGGTTTAATGAATGCAAGCGTGTCGAGGGCGGCGCAGGCGGCGGCGCGATAACGCACCTACTTCCGAGACGTTCCAAGCCATTAGCCTCGGCTCACTTCGCTCTACTTAACAACGCCTCGCGCGCTCGAAATAACGCCGGTGCCTAGAACTCCGCTGTCGATGAACCTTCGGCTGCGAGTAACTTGCCCAACGAGTTGCGATAATGTCGCTCGCAACTACCGTTTCCATTGCGAATGTCACGTAAATGAAAATTCTTATTACTCAATGGGAGTCGTAAATGCGAGATAAGGTTCGGCGGCCACGTCCGCGGCGCAGGGCACGTATCACGCACAGCTGTTACAAGTTACAACTCGCGTATCGAAATGTTATGAAATGTACGTCTCTTACTATCGGACACTGAGTCTTTCATTCTACGACAGGAGTAATTCATCAGAAATCAAATTTCACGTAGTTTTATATAACAATACAACTTCAAACATGCACTGTTCACATTATTAACATATTTTCTGATGCAACATTTTAATGTGATTGTTTCTAAACTTGTAGTGGTGAAAAGATTTAAATCGCCTGTTGTGGCCATGGAGTAAATGATTAATTATTTTATTTTTCTTGTTTCAACTCGAAATCCGTATACCCGCATGTATTTAAAGCAAGTGTTGTGTGCAGGGGCGGCGGTGGCGGAGGCAGCGGCGTGTACACGCGCTGCGCTTACCCCAATTCCTCCCCGTACTTCAGCACCCCTGAGCTGCCCGTCCATTCACAACAACAGATCTGGAGCCCCAGCACAGGTAAATGTGATACACAGAACCGGCAACTAGCCCTCTTGTGAAAATATTCATCCTTTTGACTTTGAATAACATCCAAGGATGTTATTCATATAAAATTTTCACTACTGGAAGAAAGTTACAAACGAATGAGATACTTGAATATTAACGACTACAATCTGTCAGTGTACCTATATTAAATAAATAAAAAATCAATTGAATGAACGTATATTTAAATTGTAAAATAATACAGTAATTTGACAAATATATTGAAGAAATATTTTAAAATTATATTGGCTTGATTATAAGTATCAAAGTATGCTCTTTTCAGTACCTACTGCGTTCAGATCTCGTCGCTAAAAACCGCAATTAAACCAGACAATGGGGAAGCAAAGGTCAAGCATACTGATAATTCATTGGGTTATAATTTGCGCCAAATAATCATGAAGTGCTACAGGAGTCCTGTTGTTATGTTATGTGATTTTATAACAAATATCTTACAGTATCAATAAGTTTGCGTACAAAGCACTTGTCTTAAAATAATAACGACAAAATTATTATAACGTAGTTATTAATAAAGTACAATAATAGGGCACTGGTTTATTAGGGAGTATCAGTTCGGTTCTCTTTGTGTACCCGCTAGAGAGTGATCTGTTAATGAATGTTTGTGCACAGCGGGCGGGTCCCCGACGTACGGCGGGTCGACGGGCAGCGGCGGCGTGGTGCTGGGCGAGGAGTACCCGAGCGAGGCGGGCGCGGGCGAGCAGCCGGCCGGCGGCGGCCACGGCGGCTCGCTGCCCGCATTCAGCGCGCGCTTCGGCGGGCCCTTCGCCTGCGCCACCTCGCGCGCCTCCACCGTCTACGGGAACCCCGCGCTCGCCGCCAACTCCTACACGCACCAGGTAAACAACTCCTTACATTGATCGGGCAGTCAATAACCTTGTTATCTTCATAATAGCATAAACAAAAAGGCGTTCGTTTAATAGGCCTATGGACATAGCCTTTCTAATGGTGAATATATTCAGCATCACTGCTGGACATAGCCTCTTGTAATTAATTCGTGCACACGAATATTTATTTATTTATTTATTATTTTCAAAGTTTACACTATATAGTTTCAATATGGGCTGTTGATGATAATGATGACAATAAAAAATATAATTTTGATCATGTATTTGTATCATAAACATCGTAAAAAGGCATTGAAATTTTGCAACGTTTTGGCAACAACTCTAACGATATTGATTCTACGTTGTACATTGCGAAACAATCGCACCTTCAAATGCTCTCCCAAGCTTGTTTACACGAACACCATGTGCGAGTCGCTCATGTGCCCGCTGCCTCTTCCAGGACATGTGGGGCCTGGACGGCAGCCGCCGGCCGCAGCTCTCCGCCGCCGCCAGCCTCTCAGCCAGTAAGTACAATTTTAGATATTTTAGCGACTACTAAGCGGCCTTATCCAAGATAATAAAACTGTCACATTATAAACCACAAAAGAGAACCTATTTTTCACAAAGTAAAGAGTCTTTAATGAAATTAATTAAGTAGTTTCTTGATATAAACAAGCTTAAATTTGATCTTAAGATTTTTTTTTGTGGTTGAAATATAAGTTTTATTATTGGTGCAAGTACATTGTTTGACAAATATAAAAGGCAACCTATAAATACCAGTACATAATGTAAGTTTCATATTTCAAGTTGTTGTTACATCCACGGATTATTTTAAAGTTAGAGGTTATAGCTGAATTATGCGAGAAGCATGATGTCCCGTTCAGTGTATTATACATACATACATATATAACATCACGCCTATAGTCCCCGAATGGGTAGGCAGAGTCAATGGGACAGCAGGCCCCTTTAACCACATTCAGCCAAAAACAAAACTGGGCTGGGTTGGATGGAAAATTGCGAAAAGTAGTGACAAGTGGCTAGCTCGTCGCCTACATAATCACATACCCAAAACCCGATATACTATTAGTCGTTTTACAACATGCTAGGCAAGAACCACAGTTGGCACATTATTTTTAGGTCGGAGACCAACATGGGACAACATTGTATTATAAATGGGATAATAATTGGTTGTCGTTTATAGTTTGAAGTTTTCATACCCGAACCAATTAATTGAATATGACATAATTAGGTACGATGATAGTAATAGATACCAGAAGATGCAAAACAGAGACCGAAAATCTGATGAATCTGAAAAGTGAACAGACCGAATTTTACGAAAACTCGCAGCTACAAGGAGAAATTTCGTATCCTATAAGTTGTATTTTTGTAGTTAAATAAATCAGTGGCAGTCTAAAGGTCTATTTGAACAGAAAAGTAGAATGAGTATTAAGTGAGAGCTGCGCCCGCGCCCGCGCTGGGCGACCAGTGCAGCGCGTCGCGTAAACATGTCGCCTTTGTTCGCGGCGAGGCGAAGTCCGTCCGCGGGGTGAATCACGCCGGGGAAATGGATACAGTTACCATTTCGGTTGCCGATGAATAATATCGCCGTTTTGTAAACATCTCTAATGTGTTCAACAGACCAAGGGGCCGGCAACAAAGTTTTCTTGCTATTGTCTTACACAATTCCACGTAATTAACTTAATTATTTTCAATATTGTTAATTTTTGGAAAATCCTAGAGTCCCATCACGCTTTAATAGAATATAATTTTAACACGATATGTTACACACGCAGCCACACTTAAATGGTCTAGTGATATATGTACACTGTACTTGTAGTTATAGGCACAATGAGAAGCATATCTATACTTATAATAAATCTGTAGAGAGGTACTGTCAATTCTGTACATGAAATATATTTTCAAAATAACTATCAGGGGTTGATTAGTGATCGATACTGATGCCAAAAATGCAATCAGTAAAATTTTTGTCTGTCTGTCTGTCTGTATGTTCCTTATAGAAATAATAACTACTCGACGGATTTTGACGAAACTTGGTACAATTATTCTTCATACTCCTGGGCAGGATATAGTATACTTTTCATTACGCTACAATCAATAGGAGCAGAGTAGTGAAGGGAAATGTTGAGAAAACGGGAGAAGTTACTCCATTTTTTAAGCTTCCGTCGCGTGTGCAGCCTGAATGGTTAAAGTTACATAGAAATCATGTATGACGGAAATAGTCTTTATAATATTAATCATAAACGCGGGTGACACTGCTGGCACAGCTAGTAATAAATAATTAATACATAAATTCTCTAAACTGACACACCAATTTCCTAGTTCCAAACTAAGCTTATGCTTGTGCTATGGATACTAGGTGAACGGATAGACACTTAAATACGTTTATAAACATCCATGACTCGAGCATAAATGTTTAGCGGGATTCGAACCCGCGACCCTGGGTTTCGTAGCCAGGGGTCTGACCACTCGACCAACGGGTCAGTTAAAAGTTGGGAGTCCATCGATGCCGTCATAATTACTTGTTTGTACAACAATAACGTCCAGGCGATAACGCCTCGTTGATCCCGATAGCCGATAGCAACAGTGTCATCGGGTGTTCGTCGGTTTTTTGTCGCGCGACGCGCGGGGAGGCGCTGGCGGCGCGGGCGGCGCGGGGCGGGCCGCGGGGTCATGCTGATAGCCTCACGCCCGCTGTCAAAACTAATAACCGTCTCCAAATAACTCCACTGATATATTTTTATTGCGATAAGCTATTTTCAAAAAACATTGATAGTCGAGTCCGGGCGACACTCGCGTCGCGTCCCGCATCCCGCAGAACAAAGAATATGTTTTTGTCACTTTTTTTCCCTTTCACAACCACTTGAACCTTCGTCTATCTTCGAAAGCGGCAATAACTGATTTTATTTCGGTTTTAAACCCTATTAAATAATTAATTGCCATTCTTTGAACCACCGTAAGAATCAGTTTGAGGACGACTTGAAAAATCGTGGGACCGTTACATTTAACACTTAAAAGTCCTTAAAAGTTTTATTATAAGTGGATTAACAAAGTATAAAAATTCTTTCTCAAATTATGACTTTTTGGAAAAATATTTGTTTAGGTGGCAAAAATATAGATAAATTACGTACAATTACAAACGTTTTATAACATTTAAAACTAATTTTTTACATTACATAGTAGTAGGTATCTACTTAGTATAGTTTTTGATGAAAATATTTTTAAACAAAATGTAAACATATTAATATGAGATACTAAGGTATGTGAATGAGTGTTGAAGGTATCGAAGTTCAAAACATGACGAAGGTACGAGAGTTGTTTTGTTTTGTTTGCACAAAAGTAATCTTGTTAAGGTATAAAGTTTGCATCGCTCGGCCTGTGTCAACACCGGGAACAGCCGTAAGGAGGTCGTAAAGTGGGTCGGACGCGCCCCGCGTGTTTGCCCGCTCGCGACAAAAACGCGCCTCGCTAGGGATGCATAATACCACAAACAATTTATCATAATCGACCAGCGCTTTTAGTATTTTTTCATCAGTTTTTTACTTATACATTGACAATGTGATGACATGAGTCTTTTCTTGCACCTATCTGCCGTATCAACTATATAATTGGAGCCAATCTTTCTCAAATATTACTCTATTATTCAGTAAATGTTAGTCTTACAAATTTCATTTTACAATTAACTTCGTGCCTATCACCATTTATTGACCGACTTCAAAAAAAAGGAGGAAGTTCTTAATTCGACTGTTTTTTTTAAATTAATTGGACTTATTGTATCATGTTGGCTTAATAAAGAAAACAAACTTGATGGATTTCGATTCGCCTAAATCCAACATTATATTTTCAAAGGTGATTTGACCAATATAGTGTGAGCAACCCTACTGAGGTATTGTAACCGTGTATGCGAGGCGCGGAGGTCGATGAAGTGGTCCCTTTGAGCGGTCGCGGCGGACGAGCGCGCGGCGGATGAGCACGTGCCGGCAAACAGCGCCGTCCGCGCGCGCGCCGCCCGCGCCCAGCGCCCGGCCAGGGGTGCCGCACACACCATCACTGCTCCTTTGAACAATGCTTTCTTGCTAAATATGTACAAGACTTTGTGACTGTAAATCACAATTATTTACAATTTACTGCGGTATGCGTTAACATTAAAATATTCATGTAGAATGTGCCCAGTAGCTAGGTATTGTTTGGTTAATAAATCCCACTTTCTTATTGGCAAAAATCCATACTTAGTTCCATATAAAAAAAGTGTAAGGTTATCCATATATCTGTAGCAGTGTGATAGATAAAGCCGTAATATATTAATGTCCCTAGGGATATAATTATATACCGTAACATAGTTGTAGTCTAGTAATATGTTTATCTTACTTAACTAATCTTGTTGAATAATTATAAATCTACCATACAATAAAATAAAATATTAGTTTATATTTTTATAACAAAATCCACTTTTTGTAACGTGCAATTAATTACAATACTTTTTAGCAATAATACGTACTAAAATTATTAGTAAAAACGATTGTATTTTGTATTTAAGCATTAACAAAACAATTTCGAAAAGTTATTATTATGAAAATACTTGGTACGTACTTGGTAAACTTAATCAAGTAATATAATGATATCACTAAACTTGAACCGTATTATAATTATATTCCTAGTAAGATAGTAATAAATCGCTTTCTTATAACTTATGTTATGTTACGGTTTATTATTATATCCCTAGGGATATAACTATATTACAGCTTTATCTATCATACTGCGACATGTCCATATTTAGTAGTTATTATATATATACATTCATGTTGTGTCTTAAATTTAAAAACCTATTGTTGTCCGGTCGTCACAGCAGCCCTAGGGCGGCGCCGCGCACGCGCGTCTTTTGTCTCGCGCCGCGTGTTTGCTCGCTGACACTAATGTAGGCACCCTTATCGCCTCGCCTTTTAGCTCCATCGCCATTAGGGCATACCTCCTCCGTGACGTCACCGATGTGCAACACCACGGCACGTCCGCAGCGCTCGCTGCTGACTAAGCACTCGCTTGTGCATAAGTAACTAATTAGAGTGGAAGACAGTAGCGAAGCTGTATGGTGCAAACTAACAACATTTAGGGCAGTCTTAAAACAAAAGTTAGTACCTGGTTTAGTAAATATAAAACTGATTGATTAATTTAACAGGCCCGTTGGTCGAGTGGTCAGAGATCCTGGCCACGAAACTAAGGGTCGCGGGTTCGAATCCCGCTAGGGGCAAATATTCGTGTGATGAACATGGATATTTATAAACGTATTTAAGTATGTCTATCCGTTTACCTAGTATCCATAGCACAAGCTTTTAAGCTAAGTTTGGGACTAGGGAATTGGTGTGTCAGTCTGAAGAATTAATTATTATTTATTTATTATTTATAATAATCCAAACGAAATGCGTTCGCTGTAAATAAAAATAAGGTAATGGTGATACACATTTTGAAAAAGTTGTCCCGTCTTCGTAAAACTAGTAAACGTTTTAACATAGCATGGCACACCAAATGTAAATTAATCTTGTTTGAACGTCAATAGCAGTTTAATTAAAATCGTAAAAAGCAGTGATTCTAACTGCGAACACGTGTTCACGGTCACCCATGAAATATAAAACTAATTTAAAGTGTATTCTGGTATCGATTGGTCGCAATATAAATCAAATCACAGACGAGGCCGTTATCGCGGACGCAGGCGCGGCACCCGCGCGCACATGGCCGGGGGTCCCGTTACACCAACAGGACTAATTACTACAAACGCGCTGGTGACCGCACAGACCGGTTTCAGAGGAACTGTTTTGTTTTGCTATAGTCCCATGGGAACCACTAAAATTGGCCGTTTCACTGGACGCCGAAAAAAGAGTAGATTAGGCAGATTCTTACAGCGATGTAGGTATGAATAGACAACGTCTATTGATTCATTTTCATTCATTGTTATAATATTGGTTTATTGTCTTGAAATTTATTAGTGGATCATTATGTTACTTTTGTTCTTTAAGATTAGCTTTCGAGTCCTTTTTTATTACTTACCTTGAGAATTCATAATTCTGTAATATATAGATAAATTACTTCATATAGGCAATAGGACGCGAAATTTTTAACGCAATCCATTCTACGCCATCGCGAGACGCGATTGGTACGACGCAGTGCGCTGCGTGTAACCGGAGCCGCTGGCGCTGGCGTACGTTTCAGTGAAAGCGAATCCTGCGCGTGTTGCGCCGCGCGCTATGAGCGCGACAGACTAACTTTACGAGTATAACGTACTCATTTTACTACACTGTGTCTGTGTAATATGCCGAGTTACAGGGAGCATATGCATATTTTTCAAAAAAACAATAAACTGGCAAAAATACATAGGTAACCCAAAACAAGTTAGCATTCAATGCTAGGTACCGCACGCGTTAGTTCCACCAAGCAATTCGAGTAGGCGAGGTCGGGCCGCGGGCCGTACAGCTGGGTTAGCAGTGTTGCAGGAAGTGCGACCGGCGCCGGTCGGTCAGGGGAACAATCGCGCTCCGGTTACGCGCCGCGGCCGGTCGAAGCTCCCGCGCGGGCCGCCGTTAACGACCACTGCTGAGCTAACCGCTCGCGCCAATACGACCTGAATGCTCTATTACAATCAGTTACGCAGGATTTACAGCTCAAACATTAGAAGTTAGTCAAGTCTCTCATGTCGCGGCGACCCGTCAAACTGTAATCCGAGCCTATGTTACATCCGTGACAAATTTATTTTTTTATAGTTTTACAGTTGTTTTATAGTTTATCAATAAGGATATACCTACGCGATGGTTGCAAATGAAAATAAAATAATAACAGATATGCTATGCAAGTCTCCAAAATCATTCAGTACAGCCACCATGATGAGTCTCGAGTTTCGTATTTCTGTAATAAACAGCCACTATAGTGTTTACTGATCAAATTATAAAAATAAAATTGTATTGGTCGCTTCTTGGCGAAAAGGTCATGTTGTGTGAGGGCTAGCGACGTCACGCGCATGTAAACACGCGAGGCGGCGACACGACGTGCGCGACGTGCCCGCGCGCGCCGCCTCACGTGCGCGCGCGTCCGCGCCGGGGCTGCCGCCGCGGGGTTATTGTTCATTGGAAGATAAGCTCGCAAATAACAACATACAATGTCAAAAACCAACTGTTATGAATACCTAGCTGCTGCCTTGACTCTGCCTCCCCCTTTGGGGTTTACGGACGTGGTGTTTTGTATGTATGGATAGCTATTTAGTCTTATTCAATTATTATTTGAAATTTATGTTACATGTCAGCATTCCAGCATGTTTAGAAATGAGCAATTGCATGAGATAGTAGTATAGGGATAGTCAAAGTCGAAAATCTAGATGTTTTTAACCGACTTCAAAAAAAAAAGGACGAGGTTCCTAATTCGACTGAATTTTTGTTACGAACGTACTCAGAGTTATTCTCTTTTTTTGTAGTTGGTTAAACTAATGCCTTTTAGCTTAAAGTCGCGGCTCCGGTGTAGAATTCAATCTGCTCCAGAGACGTCATCGTATGTTCCAAGCGGTTGCGACACTTTTCTGGAATACAAGACTATAAAAATAATTTTATTTAGTATAAATGCACATGTTAACCTTGTTTTATGTAGACGTATCTGCAAGATTGGTAAATTGATTGTAAACATCGCATTAAATAAAACTGCCAGCCCTAGCGGGCGCGCGCGCAGTCAGCACTCCGGTCATCAATGAATCAGTCATTGTCAAGGCCCGCAGCTGGCGCGAGGCGAACGTAACAACAACTCGGAATTGGACAATGCTGCTCTGTCTTACACCCATGTTTACATACACTTCCGTATAAAGTGAGTCCGTTGCATTGTGATGAAGACTTCAGAGCCTTAAACGTCACGACAATCGGAGTGAAGGTCAAAGTGCTGCTGCTATGGTTATCGCTGTATCGAGTTGCACGGTTTAAACCTTTGTGACGTCATGTAATAAATTACGGTGGTATATGACACTACAGTTACTTTATTCTTTTTACGTTGAATTTGTTGCAATTACTCCAGGCATATATCCAGGTTCAATCCTGGGGACAAGTTTAAGGTGGTGAGCTATTATTGGTAGGAAGAGCATATTGTTCTTGCATCTGCGTCTAGCTATAATATAATGTATGATTGGTAAAATAGAATGTTACGATGTAAAGTAGGGAACGGACGCTCGGCTTTCTGATTGTTGCGCGGAGTACGCTAACCGGCGGTTGTTGCGCAGTCGACATGGCGGAGTTTTTCACGGAGGGGCGCGAGTGCGTGAACTGCGGCACGGTGCACACGCCGCTGTGGCGCCGCGACTGCACCGGCCACTACCTGTGCAACGCGTGCGGCCTCTACAACAAGATGAACGGCATGAACCGCCCGCTGAAGCAGCCGCGGCGGCTGGTACGTCAGCGGCACGCCGCGCACGCGCTCTCGGCGCCCGCACACGACGTACGCAGCTCACGATCGCTCGACTAACATACGCCACCTCCGCCTCCTCCGCCCGCACGTGACCCCTCATCTACCACTCGATATGAGCACACATGTAGACAGACGCACTTGCCCCCCTTCGGGCCCTCAACATATATTTCAACGGTTTCCCAGAGAAATTAAATATAAAGGATACTAGGGTGATTTTAATCGCGGAAAGGAAGGAAGGCTTTCGCTACATCTGTGCTTATATCTAGTTGTAGCTATCGCACGCGTCTTTCCGTTTGCGTGTTCGAAGTTCGGCCGTCGTAATCGAATAGCGTGCCATTTTACCGGAATTCGGTTGTCGATACGCGCGCACCTAGATGAGAATGCCCGGAGTCGTTCCGGCTCCGGCGCGAAGTGCCGAACACGCAGACGGGAGCACGCCCCGCCCGAGCCCGCGAGCAATCCGCGCCCGCCGAGCGTCCCCGCGCCGCCCTCGCGTACTCTCAGATATTGTGTTGGTTGCAGTGGCCGCGGAGGGGCCCCCGTCGGGCGCGGATTACTACAAGGGCTACCTGTTAAACGGGCTCGCGTCGCAGCACGCGCACGCGCTCGCCGCGCCCGCGCCGCTCTGTGCCCCCGCGCACGCGCACGCGCACGCGCACGCCGCCTCCACCCCCCCCGACTACAAACAGAAGAAAGGGGTACGTCGGGCCCCGCCCTACCTGCCCTCCTGCCCCGCCCTCGCGCCAAGCGAGCGCTAGCGCTGCAACACTTTGAATGATTTATTAAAGAAATGCACATCAGATCTTGTTAACTGTCTTTGTTTGTATGTACATATTTACATAATATTATGTATTAGGGAGCAACTGCTACGACTTTTGCCGACCTGTAATAGTCGCGTAAAAATACAACAAGTACATCAATTCATCATTTTAAATGATGATCAAATATAATCCTATTTAAAAGCCAAGTCAACAATTGGTGGTGACTGTTGTTATTGCAATATTTTTTTTTCTTTAGTGTTCAGAAGCTGTATACGAATCATTCAAAGTCGTGCAAAGCTGTCCTTCTCGATGCGCACTAATACTCATCGCTTCTCCTCTCACTAACAATACTCTAAGTTATTTCTAACAGCATGCAAGTTACTCATATTGCAACCTGTTACACATTATTTTTTTATATTCCTTTACCTTTCCAAACTACTTCACCTATAACGTTATCACTCCAAAGAACAATATCAAAAATAAATCAATGAAATAATGTGGCAACAGGTATATTATTTTACAAAGATTTCCCAAACTCATAACTTTTTATATTAGAAGTATAAAATCAGTAATATTTATCAAGTTTTAAAATCTTGGTTTTAAAAATTCCCTTAAAATATAATAAGCACTTCTTTTTTAATGAATGTACTTATTCATTAATACGAATCCTCACTATTTTGTAGACCCTGACCTCATTAGATCAGTTGCACTAAAATATATATAATCGATCAATGATATAGAATCGTAAATAGCATATTTCGAGCATTGGTCCGATATACTATTCTGTAACCTGATATCGCAATAAATATAAACGAGTTAAATACAATAATGTTTAAAAACAAAAGACGACACATGTGTAACTGATCCAATGAGGAGCGCAAGAGCGTGTCAGTGTCAGTGTCAGTGTGGTGCTAACGCGTGGTGTCGCGCGCAGACGGGCGCCAAGCGGCCGGGCACGCAGTGCACCAACTGCCACACCACGACCACGTCGCTGTGGCGGCGCAACGCGCACGGCGAGACCGTCTGCAACGCGTGCGGCCTCTACTACAAGCTGCACAACGTCAACCGCCCGCTCGCCATGAAGAAGGACGCCATACAGGTACACGCCCTTCTGTTTAATTTTAGAACATACCATATCATAATGTGCCTCTATTCTAATTCGTTTAGTTAATCAGAGGTGTCTTAATATGCTTTTTATATATCCAACATACATTTTTAGACTTAGTATTTCACAAATTCTTCAATATTTTTAAATTGTTTATTGATGAGGTTACGATTGAATGAGTAAATGATAAGTGTGCGAATCAGCGACTCACATGTCTAACTGCGCAATATTTGGTGTTTACATTTTATGTGGAAATAGCCAATTTTGACCATTTTGCCTCTTCAATGGTGCGCTATCTTATCTCGTGCAATATTTTTCAATAATGTCTCGCAATGATGTTACACTACGAATGTCACGTAAAGTGAAGGTGGTTGCTCAACGCGGGCGACGCGGCGCGACGCGGGTCTGTGACGAGCGGCCATCTTGCGTAATCGTACCTACGAATAACATTCGCTCAAACTAAGATTAGCTCTCAGCTTGCTAATGATACGATCATTTCGATTTAATCTTCCTTAATTGTATTAATTTCATCGAGCGATATTATTAATCAACATCAGAATATCGATAATATCTGTTAGGTATTGGACTTCACACTTAGGTACACTAACACTTGTTGTAGTTTAAGTTATGGAAATATCTGTTTTTTGAAAATTCCAGACGAGAAAGCGGAAACCAAAGAACGGCGTCAAAACGGAGCGCAACATGAAGACGGCGCTCCAGCGCACGCTCGCGAGCGTCAAGATGGAGAACATGCGTGAGTACTCGCCCGCCCAGCCGCGACCACCTCCTGCTGAGACCGACTACCTGTCCATCATTTCTATTATATATAGATAATTAAAATACCTATAAAGATTTCTATATATATTCACTTGGGGCAATCTGCAATAGTTTCGGATAAATATACTTCCATTGAGTAGCACCCAACGGATTTATTATTGCTTTTCTTTACCACTATTCTACTAGCATTATTTGTCATTTACAGATGAACAGATGTCATAAGCATCTTCAGATGATTGTTACTTGAAATGATTTGATATGACCTTTATTATTCCGAGATTCGATTGAAAGACGACAACCTGATTGCACCATCGTTTTTTATGTAATCGTACTGTCGGTCTACGGTTTCGTGGTGACTTATGTTTTGTGTCTATTTAGGTATGTTGTACTGAGCGTTTACTAACAAAGTGCCTGTCCGTGTTGCAGTGGAGTCCGGGTCGATGGTGGGCGCGGGCGCAGGCGCGCGCTCGCCGGTGGCGGTGGGCTACTACGCGGTGCAGCACGCGTTCAAGCTGGAGGAGCCGCCGCCGGCGCACGCGCATGCGCACGCGCACGCGCACGCGCTGGGCGCGCACGCGCACGACGACGACTACCGGCGCGCCGACGAGCGCCTCGACCGGCCCGCCATCGTCTCCATGGGCAGTTGAGCCCGGCGGCTCGCTTCACGTAGAGATGCAAATGTCTAACGGCAATATCGATGTATCGATGTTGAAGAGATATTTTTCGCTCTCATTGATCGGTATACATTTATGTCCCTTGAGATAGACGACCGAATCCTCGAGAAAGACGTAGAACATCTTTGATAGACTAAGATTTAAAAGGAAACTAATAACATCTATTTTCAATTTATATTATGATCAAAATATTAGTATTTATGTAGACTACGTTGTTTTATAAGTCATCAAATTTAAAACCGCACATGCACACATTCCATTAGCTGCTTCATATTAATTTCCATGATTTTCTTCCAAAGTAGCACGAGTAAAGGCGTGACGACTGCCGACTAGCTATGGAGAAGGATTAGGCATTAGTTGTCTTATGGTACAAACAAGCACACAACATTTAAACCCAGCTCAAACAATTTGACCAACAACTTTAAAATGTATGTCATCTTTTATTATTTTATTACGGTTCAAATTGTTCGTCTATTCTTTAGACTAGGTTTAAATCGTGGACTATTTTTTGGAAATTAGCTGATAAAGAATGCAGTGCGAAGCTCTGTTTTGGATTTTGAAGCTAGTGATAAATATTGAAAATGTACTCCAAACAAAGTGTAAAAGAAAAACATCCGTATAGCTAACATCGACGCATCGATGTTTCGCATTGAATAAATTAATTCACCCGCCCACGATTTGCATCCCTACCGCCCCGTCATAATAACACGGAGCCCGAGGCGCCCGTCCTCCGGGCTCGCGAGAGAATAATAATATAGAATCTCAGTCGTATAAGTAGTAGTTAATGCGTAGCGTAGAGGCCGCGCGAGCGCGGCGGGAGCGTCGCTAGTTGACCAAATAGGACCGTGCGCAGCCGCACCTCTGTACATACAATGGCTGCCCGGCACGTGTCAGTACAACGATTCGATTTGAAAATCTCGAATTTATTATAGTTATATGATATAAATCGATGTCTCGCGTCACGGTTACTGCTTAACCCACGTGTGTTGTTTACCGTCTTACCAAATATTCTTTGTATAAAACTATAAGACTGTACCTAACTTGTACCATTCCTAGCGTGTTGCATTCCTAAGTAAATAATAATATTAGGTAAATAAATTAGTTTATAAACGGTGTTGACGTGAAAGGCAGATCGACGTTGAATTTTAATTGATATTATATTGTTATTATGTGCTGACAATTATTTTATAAAATATCAAATTATGTTACGTGTATGAGTCGTTATATATTGTAGATTTTATGAACTCCATGACTTGAAAAGGCATTCCACAATTTTGTCAATAATAAGTACATTGATATTAGCGTAGCGTTGAGGGAGTCGGTCGTACCGCGGCGACTGGGCGACCGGGCGACTGGGCGTCTGAGCTCGAGGCGCGGGGCGCTGCCAACGGTCGGTTGCGGTCGCATGCTTGCATTTATTTAGCATCACGTACCATTTGGACTTCGGACGCCATGTTAATATGATGTCATCAAATGCATACATGTATTTTGTGTTTGCTTCTTGGAAATGACGTGAAATGCTATAAATAAATGTCAAGTAATCACGATTTCTGTGGTATGCGTGTTGCATTGAATTCGATGCTCCTAAACAGGACTAGAGTTTTATTTGATTAGTTTATATAGATACATTTTCGCATTGATGTAAAATAAAATAGTACATAGATTACTCTAAGTTTACTGCATAATAATACCTGCTACAAAACTAAACGCATCAGAAGTCAATGTTCTTCGCAGCCACTTGAAATATTCTTAGTAGCAATTGCAAACGGACCGTGGGATCACTCTGTCTTTATTTTAATTTCATGATTAGGCTAAGTGATTGATTTATATACCTATATTTTAAAAAGTTGAAAAAGATTAGAACTAAATTGGCCAATTAGTGCAATGTCTTTATCTCGAAGTCGGGGGCTGCCGACGGCGACAGTGTGTTGTAATGCACACGAGATCAGTCCGGTATACTTTGACAGTAAGAACTATCACAAGATTTAAGAATCTGACTGGACGTGTACTTGCGTCAGGTCACTTTGACAGCGCAGCAAACTTCCTGAGAGCGTACCTGATCTTGTGTGTTGCGTCAGAAGCGGCCGAGCGGCCGCCCCACCAGATCTGAACGATCTCGCTAATTAATGAATCCGAATTAAATGTCATGTTAATGAGATGTTATGAGATGTTATCGTAAGTAATGTACTGTTCGCATGTGTAAGGTGTAGCGATGGCGTGCGCTTGGGCTTCGCCAAATATTTAGTGAACATAGAGCACACTATGTGATGTTATATTTTATTTATGTGTTATCGCCAACGACACTTTGGCGTAGTCATAATTTACAGTTCTTTGTAAATATGAAGAGTATACTTTGAATAAATCGATAGACACTTAATAACATTGTTTCCTTAATAGCTCACCTTCAAGTAGTTACCCTGACTAGTCTAGTCTTTACATTGGCAAATAACCCTAGTAACTGGCCTATGTGTTAGTTTCTGGGTATTAAACGTGCTCATTAAGTGAGGCTATGTAAGATTATAACAGACGCCTCAGAATGGACGACTGTAGAGACAATCATTGATTAACCTCTGCTACGGCACTCGACTCGAGGAGACCAGATGCTACAAAGAGCATCACTTAAGTATGCACAGCGTTAAATACGACGTCGAGCAGGGCGAAAACAAACTATATAACAGCTAAATAATAAATAAATATTCTCCCGGTTCATCTAAGGGTCGGCGCAGCGTGTCCTCCTCTTACATCGTCCCAGTCAGCCGTTATCAAGCTATCCACTCCCATTTCAATATATAACATAGCGGAGTACCTTCCATCTCTATTAGTTGCAGATCCTAGATACACAATTTCATTCACCTGTTCCAGCACTACATCGTCAACCGTTATCCTTGTATCCGTTCTGGTTTCATCTCTTTCAAACACCTTAATCTTTGTTTTCTTCGCATTCAATGTAAGCCTCTCTCCTTACAATCATCTTTCAATGTTGTGACTAGTTGCTGCAGATCTGATGCCGACTCTGCTAAAAATACGGCATCATCCGCGTAAAGCAGGCAGTTCACAACCAAGTCACCCATACGCACTCCAACATTCATAGATCTAGACCTCTGGAGACAATGGTCGAGATATAGGATAAATATTAAAAATGTACTTAAATAAATATTGGATATTAACCAGACAGAACAAACACAAGTATTCATCACACTAATGTTTGTCCTGGGTGGGCATCGAACCCACAACTCTTGGCGCATGGGGCAGGGTTACTACCGAATGTACCATCGAGCCAGTCAAATTTGTTTGATATTGATTAAAAATTTAAAATTTTTCAAATCATTTAATTATTAAAATAGGTCTTAAATGGGCAATACATTCATATAACGCTAGTATATATTCATATAACGGCTCAAATACAAGCATATAACGCTAGCAGATTCATAGTACAGATTTATATATTATATAAGGACATCGCCCACAACTAATCTATGAAACAATTATTATACAATTTGTGTTAGTTGGCTCAGAAGGTAACAGCAGTCGCGTCAATGTACATGTTACCAGACTCTATTACTAGTCGTCCCTTGATTAGTGCCGATAGGAGCCAAAGTTTATCTTATAAATAAGTATAATAAAAAATATAAAAGTAAATGCTAAGTTAATTTTATTTTAGACTAGCTGTGCCAGCGGTGTCATCCGCGTTTATGGTTAATATTATAAAGACTATTTCCGTCATACATGATTTCTATGTAACTTTAACCATTAAGGCTGCACACGCGACGGAAGCTTAAAAAATGGAGTAACTTCTCCCGTTTTCCCAACATTTCCCTTCACTACTCTGCTCCTATTGATTGTAGCGTGATGAAAAGTATACTATCCCCTGCCCAGGAGTATGAAGAATAATTGTACCAAGTTTCGTTAAAATCCGTCGAGTAGTTTTTGTTTCTTTATGGAACATACAGACAGACAGACAGACAAAAATTTTACTGATTGCATTTTTGGCATCAGTATCGATCACTAATCACCCCCTGATAGTTATTTTGAAAATATATTTCATGTACAGAATTGACCTCTACAGATTTATTATAAGTATAGATTACATCTTGATGCATAAAACTATCAGTGTCTTTGATAAATGTGTCACCTAGATTACTCAAAGATGTGCAAGTCAAGTACTCTCATATTAAAATGTTTGTCGTTCAAACGTTTGTCATATTGAGAAAGCATTCGATATTAACCGGTTTGGATCTGCGGAGGGAATTTCGTCGAACGTTGTAAATATGCATTCAAAAGTAAAGCATTCTTACAAAACATTTTTACTAGATACACTTGCGACAGCAAACAATAACAAAATAAAACACACAATAAGGTGTTGCAAAATTTTGTGAAATTAATTTCTTGTGTAGAGCAATGTGCAATTTGTTCATTAAATGAACAATCAAATGAATTCCTTGAGATAAATAGTTTTATACATCCTAAATGCAATATGATATCTTACGTTCACCTTATTTTCATACATTCAAATATATTATAACGGGTTTCTTCTGAAGGTTTAAATTCTACCTATACATATTTATGCCTACCTACACCTACATTATTACGTACCTATACATTGCAACTAAACTTATGGAGGAAGTGAATAGTTAATAGTGCCATCGGTAAGCTTGAAATTCTAAGGAAATTCTTAAATGCTAAGCGCCTCGGTTATTTTTCTAAGCTAGTTTATAGTGACACGGTCGCCTTACGTGATTCGCCTAGAATAGAAAACACTTGAGATGGTGCGCGCGGGGCGCGGGCGCGGGCCGGGGGGAGGCCGCTGAAACAATATGGCGCTTATCGGCGGCCATCGCGCGTCACGTGCCTCCCCCTCCCGCCGCCTTATTAGCTTTTCACGGAAAATATTCGATGAAAAAAACAACTGATAAGATCGCGATGAGGCCGAGCGGCGCCCATCAATAATCCGTCGATGTGGCTATCAGATTCGATCGGATTACGTGCGCCGTGACCGCTTCTACTCGTAGATCCATTTACCACTGCACTACACTTCAAAAGGGTGGCGACACTCGGTTACACAACGCGCTCGGCAGCGCGCGGCGTGCGCCGGCGGCCTCCGGGCGCCGGGCGGGTCGCCGGAGTTCATCTCGGCAGCGGTGGGTGCGCGGGCGCCGCATCGACTGTAATGAGCCCGCTCAGATACGCGCTCTCGTAATCAAATCTGTAGGCCTTCTATCTGATAATTACTCCGTATCGGGGATGGTATCGCGATATCTCAGGTCCCAGATATCAGGCTGGGGGCTCCAGGGCGCGGCGGGCGGCGCGCGGCGCGGCGGGGCGGGGGCGCGGTTCCCTACAAATATTTGCGCAGAGCTCGCGTTTGTTTGAGCGCGTTATCGCGTCATCGCGAACACACCCAGGCGACGCCAACACCGGTGGCCTACGTGGGGAATAGACTCGATCGCTATTATTATTACCCGGATCAACTGTCATGTTACTCACCGCTATCGCAATCGCGCAATTTGCCTTGGACCAAACTTGATCACTGATTAGATTACGCAGAATAATGAGTGCGCGATCAATATCGCACAACGCCGTACCTAACTCATCGAAGTACACTAGATACATCTGCGAAATAGGTACCACAACACAATCCGATTGGTATTAAGAACAGAGCAGGGTAAGGCGAGACGATGGTCGGCCAAGGATGTTGCCCAACATGCCGCATATAGTTTGCTCGGTCTGTCACCTTATAACATGCCCACTCCTTTACCTTATCGAAGCACTAGTCAGAACATACATCCTTCCTCCCTTACGATATTGACACATCTTCCGCACTCATGAGCCCGCTCACACATGCTCTACGTTTGTTAAACTGTTTTCACGGCGAACCCAACGTGCACTTTGCATGTGCAACTAATAGATAATAACAGCTGTTCGCTAGATACAGTATCTGTTAGATACGATTAGGTATCAAAACGTAAGATAACCGGTCTCACATTAACGCCTAGTTAAGATAAACGAGATAAAGATTTGCATATCTAAAGGAAACCGAGATACCCACGCGTTGTACCACGAGGTCGTTGCCCCCGCCGCAATGGAAGCCTCGTTACATCCTGCGCCGGGTGCGTCCACGTCACCGATGTCCTTTTTGGACAAAAGATAGATATTCTATTTGACACATTACCTTTCTTTATATTTATTTTTAGTTCCTTATTTCGTTAAATAGGCGACTATATTTAAGGGCATACAGGCTACGCAGTGTACCTATCATTTTAATAAATCAATGGGGTTCATGTTTTCAATAGAAAACTGATGAAAAAGAGCTTACAAATGGCTTAGATAGATATAATTTTACATACATATAAAAAGAACTGGCTGTTTCAAAAACTGTGTCCGGCCGTTAGTAATAACCAACGGTCCGCAACTACAGCAGAGCTCTAATGCTTCATTCAGCTCTATCTTATGCACGCGTCTCTGCCCGCGATGTTATATATTTGATATCAAAGACTCTGTGGTGTGTCCCCCGGTGTCTATAAACATTTCCGAGATAAAAGGTAGCCTATGCTCTTTCTTAGGGTTTAAACCATTAGCTCTTAGAATAATTTGTTTAGTGGTGTTAGCGTGAAACAGAGACGGATGGACATTTTGTGTTTAATTCGTATTTGGACTAACTTCAGCTAAAGTATTTCAATCTTTGGCCACTCAATTCTCTGTAACGTCTACGTAAAATTTAGGACTTTTTATTTTCACTAGGCTTGACCTGTTAAAGTCTTGTACTCTCTACCTCGTTATTGCTTAATAGGAATAGGATAAATGACGAAACGAAACGATGTTCCTTGATTACATTAGAAATCATAGGAAATGGAAGGATGTGAAAAAGGAGCGACGTAATGTATGTAAAACATGACGTATAGGGGTGTACTCGTATGTTCACGAGAAAACGTTTCTAATTATAAGTATATGTATTTGTTTTTATGTATCATAAGATCATAAGATCCCTCCGAGTGTCAGAGAGGGCGTCGCGAGCAAACATGGTGTGTCGCAACGACGTCGCGCGCCACATTCCGCGCGAATGTGGGCCGCCTCGCTCGGATTGTGTAATGCGTGTGATCCGCCTCGCAACCAGCGCGGGACGACGTAGCCAGCATTGTGACACTCTGACACGACTAGGAATTAATTTGGAAGTCTCTACCAAAGGCATATTGGTTTCAATTCGAAGGTTGTACGTTTTTATTGTGAGCGGTTTTCAGAACTTTCATGTATTCATCATTAACACCAGAATTCGAGTCCGTAGACACTGCTCGTAGATACTGCACCCGTAGAGCGGTGGTAGCTCAATGGTAAGGACACGCGCCTCATAACCAAGGGGTGCGGGTTCAAACACGGGCACGTACCTCTGGATTTGTCAAATCTACGTACGTATTTATACCACCAACTCGGCGGTGAGGGAAAACATCATAATGAAACCTGCAAATTCAAACAATTCGGATTCGTAACCAGAGGCGGCGTAAGGCGTGGGCGGTGTAGGCCACCGCCCACGGCCTCGCGGTGCAAAGGGCCTCGCGCCCCACAGGTGAAAATAGATTTGAAAAAGTATGGAAAATCCAAAAGTAATACATTACGCGGGGGGATGATTACAGGAATTTGGAGATAATATGAGTCGTCCTCCCCCCCGGTCCCTGGTTCCTGGTCGGGGGACCGGGGGTCCGGCCCGGCCCCGACAGAGGGCCACGCAAAAGATACCTTGCCCACATTAAGTTTAGGTATTGCGCCGCCACTGTTTGTAACCATGGTCCAAAAATTGTCTGGACCCCCTATCAGAAAGTCAGACCGGCAGACGCTTCAGAGTAATAACCAGCTTCGCTAAATCCTGGATCATGGTCTAAGCGGACCCCGCGGGACATAACACTAGGAAGATGATGAGACACAGCTGGTATAGTACCTCACCTAAACATTTTTCAGCATGTGGCTCCGTGACGCTCGCACCCATTTCTGCCCGCAACCTCAACAGGTCGCGCGCCCCTGGGGCTGTTCTAAAATGATGTGTTGTCCCCAAAGCCATTTGGCTTTTCAGCATTGTGTACATAAAATATGTGAAAATAATTCCGAACATTTAGGTTATAGTACATACATAACATCACGCCCACGATCCCCGAAGGGGTAGGCAGAGTCGAAGGGGTAGGTTATAGTACTTTGTCGATAATAATTGTAAAACATGGAGTCAATCAGCCCAGCGACGTACACAAAATTAATCGATACTGTACGGTCGTAGTAGATCGATAAGTATTATATTAAGAATTTTTGCAGAAAAATAAAATCGCCAAGTGAAGAGGTGTCATGTAGTCGCTATCAGATGAGCGGGTGATAGCCGCGTTCCCAGCGCCGCGCATCTCCGCGCTAATCTGAAGAGGCGGCTGTCTTGCCGCCAACAGCTGTCACATCTGACATGAATCGACATTGACGTTAACCTAAATGATGACGAGACTAATAGAGTTATAGCGTGAAAAACGTTACCTTAAAGAATTCTTAAATATGTCGCGAGAGGTTCAGGAATATCGCTCGGATCGGAGGTGGCGGTGTCCATATTTGTAGGTAGGATAATAAAACCACACAAATCAATTCACACTTCTAATCGTCACTTTACTTGCATAATTACAATCAACACTAATTCAATCTACATACAGTACTACACTCAGTACAAATACTACTATTCAATAAAATATTTAACCCGCAGTATTGCCCGGGAGACGGCGTGGTGCGTGGAGGGCCACACACACGCCCGGTGAAGGTGGCATCGTGCCTCTTTATCCTCATGCTGGTCTCTACCAGGCTCGGTCGTATACTGCACATCACGCAATTGTCAAAAGGGGTAGGTAGAGTCAAAGAACCAGTAAATTCGTTAACCACTTCTAGTTAAAACAAAATTTAGTTGGGTTATTATTACCTATATAATGCCTTTAGCCGTAAACTATATCTTTATTTATATTTCTTGAATTTCCATTCCATGATTAATAAGAAAATGAAAAGTCATTCGAATGCAGAAGAAATGTACGAAATAGTTGATTTGCACATGCGTCAGCCTTGAATTGACAGGTAATTTAGATAGGTACGTGTTCAAACCTTATTTCCTAGAAATATTACGATTATTTTAACTGAAACAAATAGCCCGATGGAAATATGAAGAATAAACAATGAATCATAGAGTTATAAGTGGTACGAGATATCGACAGCTCTGAAATATTTATCGCGGCGCGTCAAGTGCGAGCCTGATAAGACAAGCGCTGTTTGCAACCTCTCCCCCCCCTCCCCACCCCCCACAGGGCCTCATGCCTCTAGCGTGCCTTGATCACGTATCCCTTAAGACGCAAATCGAATTAGAACGAGGCACCTCTACAAATGACTACCAAAAAAATTTTTCTAATTTTTTTAAATTTAGCGATCCAAATCCTAGTATCTGTTATCCACGACCACTGCATTGAAGTATATTTATGTCTGCGATCACCGAAGGGATTGGCTCTAAGGCAGAGTCTACGGAGCAATGAGCTTCGGTAACCATAATCAGCCAAAAATGTAATTGAGTTAGGTTAGATGGAACATTGTGAAAACGTATTGACAAGCGGCTCGTCGCTTACACGATCACAAGCCTAATATGTACACCATCAGTCGCCTTGTACAGAGAAACACGGTTGGTATATTCTTTTTAACCGACTTAAAAAAAAAGAGGAGGTTCTCAATTCGACTGATTTTTTTTAAGTTCCAGCGTCCACACTTACATGAGACAACTTAAGCGAAGTCGTCATTATAGGTTATTTAGAACAAAGCTACACGATACGAGAATCTAGAAAGTACCGACTATTTATGCATAAATGAATCATCGTACGACGTGATTGCTGTAGAATGTTACGTCATTTCAACAAGACTATATCGAGAGGCAACAAATGATATAATTTTGAAAATTCACCACATCGTTGTGTGTATCCTGTTCAAATATTCAGAAAGTTACTTCAAAACGGTAAGGTTCGATGATTATCCAATATAATTATAGTTCCATGTGCCAACTGTGTTTCTTGCCTAGTTAGTATGTCGTAAAAGGCGACTAATGGTATATGGGGTTTTGGATATGTGACTGTGTAGGCGACGAGCTAGCCACCTGTCACTACTTTTTCACAATAACAATCTATTTTTTCACAATAATAACAACTTGCCTATTTTAAATCTAACTCTTTGCCTGTCTGACTCTGCCTGCCTCTTCGGGATTATGGGCGTGATGTATGTGTTATATTTGCGTGCTTTAGACGGACTCAAAACATAAAACTACTAATTCGAGTAGATCGCAGTCGAGCCTGCGTGACGGCTTCAAGACGTTTGTTATCAAGTTAACCCTGATATCGCTTCATTGTACATGACAGGTAATATCACTTTTTCCCGTCACCAAACATGACGTTAAGCTATTTCCGAGCAACCGCTACATCTGTTTGTAGGTCGATCACTGCAGCCGTACCAGGCTTTGCGTGATATTAGTGTGGTGTACACTAGTAACAACGAAAAGCGAGCATCGAGCATGAAAAGTAAAGATAAGTTCATTTCATAGGTTAAGTACCTAACCTACAGATCTTGAAATCGCAATTAAACGCTACATGGCGGATGAAATGAAATGAAATTATCTTTATTTACGTAGACTCAAATAAGTCGTCAGTACATACAAATGAAAATAAAAATTTACCACCGGATTCGGAAAGTAGCTTCTACCGAGAAGAACTGGCAAGAAACTCGATAGTTACTCTTTTCATCGCTAAATTTACAATAAGTATCAATAACAATTATCATATTCTTAAGCTACTATGCTATAAAAATCTAAAAAAAAGTAAATATGTATAATAGCAATTACAAATATTTGTCACTTAAAAAATCTTCTATAGCATAATAAGCCTTTCTCATAAGATGATATTTAATGTGTAATTTAAATCTATGCATAGGCAGTGTCTAACTTTAAGGTAGTGAATCACATGGTAGGTGTGTGTCACCGCGCCGGCGCTCGCGCGTGTGTGCGCATGCCCATACGCGCGGGCTTCCCGCCGGGCCGTTACATTTGGGCCACCGGACGTGTACTCGAACAAACAATTGTTTAAAATCAAATTCAAATAGTGACCACATATTAGGAAAATAACAGGAAATAATCAATATTATTAGACGGACTTCTCATTCAATACTAGGACTTTAGTTTTGAAAATGGCGAAAAATTCAAAAACAAAAACTCTTAACCGATTTCACCCGCGACCGGCCGCTGCCGGATGTATTGTAGTATATAGCGAACCAGAGATATTGCTAAAGCTAAATAATATGTAAGTATGTATTGGAAACAAATAAAAATGTTGTCCCTGTTTATATTAAGTATATGTGTTGCGAAATGAACAGATGAAATGTATACTTACGTGTTTTTGTTAAAATGGGATAAAACCAAATTGGTTCACCTCATAGGAGGAGTAGGTAGGAACGCGATTAAATTTTATCGGCAGTAATTAGACCGATGATCGATGTCTCAAGTCAGCATTTAATTGATTAGATAAACTGAGCGCATTACACGAGGCGTTATCGCACTTTTATTGTCAGATACGATCGTAAAAATAATAGCTCCAATGTACCTACGCGCGAACATAAATTTAGGGATATTGAGGGATTACCAGCAATTCCATTATATTGTTATTTCACTCGCGAAGCCAATGATACGCGAAGGGCAACAACTGGCCAGACTCCACCGGAGTTGCTTGTTCATTGAGCACTCAACTGGCTTATATAATATAACAACGGCTCCCGATATTTCTAGAAGGAACAGTTGTACCTCTATACACATGTCATTACTGATACTAACTGACAAAACATGATAATTGTGAACATGTATGACATGACTGAATAATTATTTATATTAGCAAGTTCCAGAAGTAAAAACACAGTTTTCCGATAGAATTAACTTTATTTGCTTCAGTAAACAAACATTGATTTAGTTAACTAATTACTTCCACATTGCAAGTGAAACGACCGCTTAGGGCAAATGCTGAGAACAGCCTGCCGCGATCGTCAAACCCCGCTCAAAAAGTGAGCGACCAAGTGGGGGTTGAGTAATAACGGATACATTTATATTAAATGTCCGTAGGGAATTGGTGTGTCAGTCTGGAGAATTTATTAAAAAAAAAAAAAAAAAAAAAGGAACCCATTCGATCGAAGCGTTCAGGCAGCAGCTTACAGACGCTTCACTGTAACTAATTTTGACTTTCTTGGGACCGCCACCACATTCCTGAAATTTTTAAGCTTCTTTTCACTAAAACCTGCCTCCAGTCTATTACATGTACTACCTATTGGCAGATCTGAACTGCACGTACTTACAACATTATGACATCTTTATACACATCATGTAACATTTTATGATGAGCAGCCCACCAACTACATTTCGTTTGGTGACGAGAGGACTTGCGTCTCAAACTCTGAGGGTTCAGCGCTGAGGTCGAGGTCCTGACGCGCTCCTCGCGCTCTGGCGCCTAAAGTTAGCAGTGGGGATGTGATGTAATTGTGAGTCTTAAACAAAATCGATAAGCGCCAGCAACAAGAGAGGGACAGCCTTTGTATTGCAAGCGCATTGTGGCCGCTTAGTATTAGGCCAGTTACTGTTGGTTGTCACCTTCCTAGTATAAATGAACATTATTTTGTAATGTTTAATTCGTATACTGTAAAACCTATACATACATTGTTTGTTATAT
>OX596201.1:63157-95807 GCA_951394215.1 Glyphodes perspectalis
GCCTAATTCTGAACGAGCTGTCTAACAACAGGAAAATGTGTTGAAATTTATGTTCTAGGCTCATTTATTCATCTGAAGTTTAATAAAATTGTTAAAAAAATATATGAAATACAAAAGGCTTGTATAAGTCTTGCATTGGTTTTATTTGAAAATTGTTTACTTAATTTATTTGATCACTTTTGTATATTAAGGATTAAATCCATTATTAACACATTATATGTTTGATTAGATACAAAAATAAACATAAACAAAGCACCTTGTCTTATCCCGATAAGTTTGATTAAGCTATAACTACAAATATAGATTACAACTTAACACGATGTACTACTACTTGCCGAACAAAACTATTGTCGTTTGTTAACTGTTGTAATATCTTCTTACAAAATATTAAATACTGAAATATTGTATATTTGTGCTGTTTGTAAGAATATGTAGTGATATTTTTGCTAACTTGATATAACTTTTTAACTTGCGCGTTAGGTTAACATTTTTATAATATTTTTGATTTATATTAGCTTGAGTGTCATTCTATATTGTATATAAATAACAATGCTGAATATCATTAATTCCATTCTAAATATTTTTATTTTTTTAAATATAATTTGCAAGCCTTTGGCAAATTATTTTTCGTAATGCTTCAAATGCGAATGAAAATAGAACATAATGTTTTATAACGGACTATAAAATGTTAGGCTAGGCAAGCGGATACATGAATTCATTTAAGTTTAGGTACTTATAAAAGCTACATATACCCATAAACATAATAAATAAAGGAATCATCTCCTGCGTAGAGCTTGTATATTTGATATGATTGGTAACCATACAATGGAGACTTTCTAAAGTTATGTGATCAATTGATAGCTCTATAAAATGCACAATGCGCTATTGACTCTCCGACTTTATATAATATAAATGTATTATATAAAGGTGTTTATTTATAATTAATTAACAACAAACAAGAAGCCAAACGTCAAACAAACCGACAGTATATAGACCGTAGTACCACCCCCGTAAAAGAAAGTTTCCACACAGAAGCTGAAAGAGTGCGCGCGCGCCGGCACCCGCGCTACGAGCCCGTAGCACCGCGGCTACGGCGCTTACGCATCCGAGCTCACTGCTTAGTGCATCCAATTATAATTTACTAATTATTTACATTAAAAAAATTATATTATGCTATTACTTTATTAGTTATATTTCTCTGGTGACTATTTATAACTTTTTAGATAAATACACTTTGGAGCTACGAATAGCTCAGCTATAATCCTTACTGTAATTGTATTATCTAATCAGGTTTTAATTAACATTTCTTAAATAAATTATTAGGCTTTAACTGTACAATTTGCTAATCTATATAAATGATATATATCTAAATGACATAGCTTCCGAAATACTGCATCACATTGGATTCTTCTTTTTCAATTTGTTGTGTTATTGTATGTAATAAGCGGTGGTAGCTCAATAGTAAGGACACGCCCCTCTTAACCGAGGAGGGGAGGTTCAAACCCGGGCACGTACCTCTGGATTTTTCAAATCTATGTAGGTACGTATTTATACCACTAGCTCGGCGGTGAGGGAAAACATCGTGATGAAACCAGCAAATTCAAACAACTTTGGATTTGTAACCATGATCATAAATTGTCTGGTTCCCGTATCTTATAGTTACGAAGGTCAGACCGGCAGTCGCTTCAATGTAATTATCAGACCCGCTAAATCCTGGATCATGGTCTAAGCGGACCCCGTCTAAGCACGGGACCTAACGCTAGGAAGGTGATAATGAAATGTGTTATAGTATGTAACGAGAATGTTTACATGAACGAAAATATCTGGTAGAGTTGGAAATAAGGTATAATATTTCTATATGAAAAAGTCTCTGTTACATCCATTGAACTATTATTACTAGTGTATAATAATAGCACAATGGTTACATCTGACGTTTGTATAGTTGGACAGATCAACGGCTGTCGGGCCAGCTAGTCATTTATAACTGGTATTCATTTACACGTCATTTAATTTGCATTCATACATTGTATTTTACAAAAAATAAAATAAATAAATTCTTTAGACTGACAAGGAAATTTTTCGTCAATTATAATAATTAGAGACCGAATTATATGCAACTTAAAAAGCTTATTATATGCATGAAAAATACTTGAAATTTGTACGAAAACTGGCAGAATATGTGAAATCAAATGATAAATTTTAGGAACCCAAGAAAAGAGGAAAATAATGTTTTATTTTCATTTATTTCAAATTGCGCCGTTCCGAAATGCGATAAAAGTTATAATATCGCGAATCCGACAGAAGTCACAATTATTTGATTACTCAATAGCCCTTATATTTTGTGACTATTAAATTTGGTCGGATTTACAATAATATATATATATATATATATATAATAATATTATATATATATATAAATTACATCTATCGCATTTTGGAACGCAGGGATTACAATATTTTGTAAATAAATACCGATAATACGTATCATAACTAAATCTTAGGTAGAATATGTTATTACCGCTGACGATAGCTTGAATATGCAAATGCATATAATCCGGTCCCTAATAACAACCTAATCATTTATTAATTGATTTTATACCATCGTTTTTTACTGTGTGAGGTGTGTAAGGATCGTGCCATACGGCGTTCCGTTCTCTCTGCCTACCCCGCTAGGGCAGTGGCGTGAAGTTTAGAAGTATGTAGTAAAAAGTAGTTTGTTACTTAGTTTATTCAAGTAATAATCGGGTTTTTGTTTTAGGCCTTATTGAGTAGAAGATTGTTTTATAGATTATAATATTGATATAGATAGAACATCATGCGGCGTGTCTTGTGTGGGCTTCATTATTTATATATGTAGAAACCTCTGCGGCGGATATAAATATATATCCATTATAAATATCAAATACAAATTTATTTGCGCAATATATCGAGACATGCACAGCGCAGCGTAGATTTTATCATTAACATACTTGAGCATTATGGGAGCAAAGTTTAAGGAAATGATATAATCCCTAAATAAATTATGTTTATTAGTACATTCATCGTAATCGTTAGTGAAAAAGAGCGCAATACCTACCACAAATCGTTGCTCGCCTGGCACGTCCAGGTCGCCCAAGACTCCAACTTTCCCACAGGCAGGAGCGCGGGGAGGTTATTAATATGATGAAACTGTTATCAGCGTGATGCGGTTATCGCGAGCAAACATCGCGACGCCATAAACCCGGCGCGCTGCAGCGGAAACCCCGCATCACACCAAAATACACCTTGCGCCCACAGCCCTGAGTTCAAAATGCCGAGCACGCTCGACAACCTTATTTTTATAAGCTGACACACTATTACGAAGGACCGTTCATATTTAAAGGATGTGTGTTTGCTAACGTGAACTCCAAACATCAGAAATTAAGAGAATGCTCGCACTATACCCTAGGCGCGGTCGGTCGGTTATAACAATTTAAATCTAACGTGTAAACGGACGAAAAGATATGTTGGATTATGTCAATTAACGTGGTGAAATATCCAACATCCGATTTACAATTCGTATTCTAATGCTAGGAATATTTTTAAGATGAAATCAGTTTTTACTTAAATAAAAATAGGGTTACCTATATCACATGAAGACAAGGTAATTGTAGTATTTCGTTTGTTTTTAATCTTTCTGAAACCTCAAATATTTTAAACATTTTTATTATACACTTCAGACATTTCTCTCACATGAACTTCTCAAATGAAATTCCTCTGAGCTGATTGTACCAGGTCATTAAAGTTTTATAAACGAATGGCTTTGTAACTTTTCTCTTCTTCTAAAATCTTGTTGTAATGCTTTTATGTTCTTCTGTAGGTACTCGCTAATACAAGCTTATACCAAAAGGGAAAACCGCCTTTAACCTCTAATTTTATGTCATCTTCCTAGCATTGTGTACCGTTTGTACCTAATAAAAGAACCAATTGGAACATGATCCTGAATTTATTAAACCTGTTTACTACATTGAAGCGACTGCCAGCTATTGGCCCTTACCCGAACCAGATAAATGGGACCATGATTGCACATTGATAGGTTGTTCTCATGATGTGTTTAATCTCCACCAAGCTAATGTTACAAAAATACGTACCTGCCTACTTAGATTTCAATAATTTATAGATATATTAGTGCCCAAGTGCACTGTCCATTGAGCTACCAGGATACGCATTTTAGATTTTAAACCGTTTATATTCGTATGATCTTTTAAAATCCATGGTATTTTGCAAATAGCAGTTTTTTTTTTTATTAACTGTAATGTTATTAAGAAGCCTAGACGCAGATTTTAGGTCATCGCGATAACATATTTCAGTTGAGGAGCACAAAACTTTAATACATAAATATACATACATAAATATTAAGTTAAAATGCAAAATATCAATATGGGTTACAAATACATAGTAACAAAATGTAACATCAGTCCGAGTCGTTGACACGCGGCTGCGCGGGCGCGGGCGCAGGCGCAGGCGCGGTCGGCGCCGGCGCCGCTTGTTCTCTCCCTATTTGTATTTCCGCGCCGAGGCTCTTCCGGCATAGCGCGAAGTAAGGCTTTCGTTTATTTTTTGACGCAGGTGAAAAAACTAAACGATCATAAGCCGTCTGGAAATATGTCGACCGGCTCAGCGCGTCAATCTGAGCAAAGACTACTAATGGGTGATGCTCACTAGAAATAGTTCGCCTAAGTATATTGAGTGACAAGTAATGTGCATAAATATTTATATATATACACTATACACATTCGCATTAAGTCGGATTTCGTAGGGTTTTCGTGCGGTAATAAAAAAGTGAATTTATAGAATGAGTGATTATGGTACAATCAATGTTAATTAAAGTAATTATAGAGATCAAAATCAATACTTATCTTGCGCTATTTAAATTAGAATCAGATCATTACTGATGTTTTGTCTGATAAATTATTCATAAAAAAAATATTTATTTATAATATACGGCAAAATTCTTGGCATCAAGTGAACAATTCTCGAATTGTTATAATATAATGTTGCATCACACGAAACCTTTAAAATACTCATTAGAATAACGCTCAAAGGCCGCTTAAAACTAACTAAAAAAAAATTAAAATAGCTTAGGATTGTATTTTCAAGTTAGCAACCGAGGTATTCATTATTTGCAGTGAAATATGGAAACAGTTACGTCGATGGGTCGCGTGAGCGGCAAGGAGCAGCGCGAGGAGGAGCCGGCAGCTGAGGCGCTGCAGCTGGTGAAGAGCGAAGAGCGCGCGGAGCAGGAGGCCGGCGCCGGCGACGCGCCCGCCGAGCTGCGCGCCGAGTTGCGCGCTGAGCTGCGCGCCGCCAGCCGCGAGCCCTCGCCGCTCGCGCACTCGCACTCCGTGATCACGTCGCGCCGCGCCGTGCGCACCATCACCGCGGCCGGCCACATCACCACCGACCCCGACCTGCCCGCCGACGACGGCGTCAAAGACGAGCCGCCCGAGAGCGCGCATGCCGACCACGACCCGCAGCAGCTGCAGCAGTACGCGCCCAAGCTCGAGGAGGCGCCCGACGCGCGCGAGCCAGCGCAGCACCACTACGACGAGGAGCGCCTGCGCATGGCCGAGGCCGAGACGGCGCGCTACCTCGCCTTTAAGCAGGAGCCCTACCGGACGGTGGCCTCGCCCGCGCCCGCGGACAAGCGCCTGCCGCCCCAGTACGCGCGGGCCCCGCAGCGCCTCCCGTATGGGCGCGGGATGTCGCTCACCCGGTACGGAGCACCGCATCACGTCATCGTCGCGCAGGAGGGCGAGACAGAGGAGCACGCGCATGATGCATTTTTAGCGCACAAGGAGAAGGAGCAGTTGCAAGTGTACGCTACCAGCGCCGACGGGAACGCAAATGGCTCAGATGGCCGACAGTATACGGCAGTGTTGAGTGATCAGACGGCGGCCTCGACCGCCCTGGAGATGATCCAAACGACGTCTCTGAGCAATCAGCAGGCGGTGGGGGTTGCGTACCAGCAAGTGAAGTACGAGAGTAGGGGCGAGGGCGAGCCGCGGCCGACGACGTACGCGAGCCTGCAACCGGTGACGTCGGTGCACGGCGGGTACGCGTACGCGGGGCAGAGCCCGCAGTACGGCGGCGCGGGGTACGGCGCGTACGCGGGCGGCAGCAAGGAGCTGCTGACGCTGTACGGCGGCGGCGCGCCGGGGCCCAGCGCGGCGGCGCGCGGCGACGAGTCGCCCCCGGGCCAGCTCATGTACCGCACCGACCCCACGCTGTCCTCGTCGTCGCTCACCGCGCGGGGGCCGCATGTCGTCTACAGCTTGCCTCAATCGCAAGCAGTCTATGAAGCTCCTGCGAGTCCAAACTCTCAACAGGTACTATATTTAAATGGGTCAATGAGTAAATTTTTTGTATCCAATGTATTATTTGTTAAATGTAGAAATATGAAAATAAATATCAGTAGATATTTACTATAGTATTTTACCCGTTGTTGAAAGTAAGCACAGCTGAACGATTATTTATTTAAGTCGATAATAAAGTCTCTGTCGAGCAATCTGATCTCCGAGTGTGTCGCATTCGCGGCAGGTGACGCTGTACACGCACGGCAACACGGTGCAGTACAAGGTGGGCGGCGAGCACTACCTGGGGCAGGGCGCGGGCGTGGAGTATGCGCCCGTGGTGACGGGCTACGAGGGCGGGCTGCTGGTCGAGGGCTACTCGGGGCCCGCCCAGGGCTGGGGCACGCATAACCTGCTGCCCATGGACGACGGATTCGATCCAGGTGAGAGCGAAGCGACTGACGCTTGGACATTTATGTCCATCTTTTTGGTCCGTTTGGTTTAACGTACATAAACAGCACTTAACGTAATCGTGTCCAATTTCTAAATGAGGATAATAGAAGTGAAAGCCGTGTGGGTCAAGACGATCGACGATCAACGGATTAAAACAGTGACATATGTAAACATATGTCACTGTTCACAATACATTACAACTACTCTGACTAGATTGATAACTGAAATGTACGCGTATTTATTATGTAAAATGTGCCCTTAATGTGTCGTTAACGTGTGTTGAGCAGCGATGGCGGGCATCGGCGAGGTGAAGGAGTGCGTGAACTGCGCGGCGGCGACGACGCCGCTGTGGCGGCGCGACGGCACCGGCCACTACCTGTGCAACGCGTGCGGCCTCTACACGCGCATCAACGGCGTCAACCGCCCGCCGCTCAAGGGGCAGAAGGCCAAGCCGCAGCAGGCGCTGGTACCTATCCCCCCTCCCCCCAGCCGCGCTCGGCGCGCACGACATATCACGATGTTTGATAAAGACTTTTGTACACTAATACATTTATGTGCACTATACACATAATATGTGCGATTTAGTGGCCCTCATCACCTCTTTGTAAGGATAGTCCTTCCTGGACACCGATCTAAAGAAAAAGTTTTTTTTCTCATAGAAGTTTTGTCAATCATTTGTGGGCCTCGCGCTGGCTTGATCGTGCACTAATTAAGTATGTATTCATAAGAGAATAATTTCAAACGAAAGTTGTTACTGCAATTCACCAAAAGATCTTAACTATCGTATACAATTCTTCTTTGCTCTTCAAGCCTTTCTTCCTAAGTTTTAACTATTTATTTTGACGACGAACATGGAAAATATTTTTAAATTCCTAATTCCTGCTATCAATACTACTGTTAGTAACAGAAATAATATGCAAAAGATAGATAATTTCAGTCCATGTATAGTGTATGTGTGTGTTGTGACTTGCGCGTGGTACACCAGCAGTATGTTTGGCAGCCGACGAACGGCAACCGGCGCGTGGGCGTGACGTGCGCCAACTGCCGCACCTCCAACACCACGCTGTGGCGGCGCAACAACAACGGCGAGCCCGTCTGCAACGCCTGCGGTCTCTACTACAAGCTGCACAACGTGAGTATGCGCCACCTGCCGCACCTCCGACACACGCTGCGGCACGACACGCAACAACAACGGCGAGCCCGTCTGCAACGCGTGCGGCCTCTACTACAAGCTGCACAACGTGAGTATGCGCCACCTGCCGCACCCTCCGACACACGCTGCGGCACGACACGCAACAACAACGGCGAGCCCGTCTGCAACGCGTGCGGCCTCTACTACAAGCTGCACAACGTGAGTATGCGCCACCTGCCGCACCTCCGACACACGCTGCGGCACGACACGCAACAACAACGGCGAGCCCGTCTGCAACGCGTGCGGCCTCTACTACAAGCTGCACAACGTGAGTATGCGCCACCTGCCGCACCTCCGACACACGCTGCGGCACGACACGCAACAACAACGGCGAGCCCGTCTGCAACAAATCGCACAACTGCTTAACTGGTCAAAGTTTTTCCTAAATCTGTATTTTTTTTTCAACTATGCTTTAGAAGCAGATGGCAAGTTATAGTTATTGAACGATGTCTATTTAGGTATCGTTGTAATTTTTTATGAATAATAAAACCGTTCTGAAAACCGTGTGAGCACTGTCCACGCAGTTTACAATTTTCGCAAATTCATATCCGTTCAGTATTGGAACGCAAAGCATATCACAACAAGCTCAAAGAATTATTGTTTCGCCTACCAATCGCCTGAAATTTACTTATTAAATATGTGTTTGTCAAAAATGTCAGATTCTGCTACTATTCTAAGTTTGCTAACAGCTAGGTAACGTAATAGTTTGTGTCGTATCTCGCACCTGTGCACGCGCACTATATATAAACAGATAGTAGGTATCGCGCTAGAAGCAGCGCGATTGTGCATCGATTACGCGCCGGTATGCTGATTAGGAGCAGAGGTATCTAATCGGTGCACCAGTTATCAGGGAACTCCTCGGCAAATATTGGGCCTGTATAAAAAATCAAAACACAGGGTCTCATCTAATCTCACGAGATAAAAACGCGGGGCTACCGACTGATAGAGAATTATCATCGTGCGACCACGAATATTCATAATGAGATAAATAATCTTTTATCAATTATCTCCTCGTGAGTAGATACGCTTGTTTAAAGGATGATAGGACAGCGTGGCGGCAGATTACGAGGAGTTTCCCCCGTCTGGTTGCGTCTCTGCGACCGACCGGCTTTAAACTGCAAGCGATTTATGTCTCTTGTCAGAGCAGGCGCCCCCCCATTATCCCGCAGGTTACTCTGTCAATCTGCACCGATACGAGTCCCTACATCGGATGGTTGTCCTCAGGTGAACCGGCCGCTGAGCATGAAGAAGGACGGCATCCAGACGCGCAAGCGCAAGCCCAAGAGCATGGGCGGGCGGGCAACGGCGGCGTGGGCGCGGCCCCGGCGGCGCGCTCTCCGGTACGTGGTGCGCCGCGCCCGTGTGACGCGCGCTCCGGTGCGCTACACCATCACACTATGACCACATCACCATATACCTATAATTTATACATCCGTCTACCCAATTACGCTACCGTTGCCAACATAACAAGGCCTGTGCGGCTTTTTGAATTTTCAAAAAACTAAAAGGTTTTTAAAATCTGTTGTTCGTAATATTATTCACCAATTTGTCTATTTAATAGTACCTGGCCACATAAATCATCATGCTGATAATGATAAAGCGATGAATCACAATAAAACCTTCCATAGTGACTATTTCAAACACACCCAACGTTTAGCTGTGTAAGTTTACGATCGAAACTAACGTCAAATTGTCACGGGACTACGTGTTAAAAATAAACATCCTGCTTTTGAATTATCTTGGTGGTACGTCACGTGAACGTCACGTTAGTTAAAGTTGGTCGTAGTTGTCGCGAGGAGCCGCTTGACGCCTTGTCTGTCGCAGTGGAGGCACACAAGGTGCTGCCTCCGCTGTACGCGGCGGTGGAGGCGGGCGCGGGCGCGGGCGCGGGCGCGGGCGCGGGCGCGGGCGGCGCCCCGCTGCTGCTGCTGCGCCACCAGCCCGATCTGTGAGTACTGGAGGCCTTCCCACCGTGCCTGTGCTCTGTACTCTCCTTCTCTGACAAGCCGAATACTCGTAGTAACATACTCGCTTTACAGATTTCGCATGATATGTTTATTTATTACGTTGCCAGTTTTGCATGAAATATAAAGCCAAGTAATATTATCATATTGATTCAATGTTATATGCAATTCGTACTATAGAATGAATGTGGTAATGGCAGATAATTCAATAGTATTGAATTAAGCCTAACACTTTTAAAATTAATGTAGAAAGAGCTTTTTATTTCAGTCAAATTTTAATTATCATTGAGAACCTACAGAAATCTCAATATTATTTTGATGAATGGCAAATTGTAGTGCACGTAATGTGACACCGCTTATCTAACAAGTGTTCACATCAGATGTAAACGAGTACACAGCACGTTATCTCGCCTCTGCACTCGGCTTTGCGCCCTGTCTCCGCACGCGCCTGCCTCTCTCGCCTCTCTCCGCCTTGGTACTGCATATCGGCTTGTGGCACTAAACTATTCTAACCCTTGTAGTTCTAGACAAAAAACTCAATTTAATTGGTTGGGCGTGTTAATGCTACGAAATAAGTGATTGGTACATCATTAATTCAAGAAAATAATCATATTGAAATTGAATTTCACTATACGATTCAAATTCAAATTTTTATTCAATGATTTCAAATTTGGTGGTAGCAGCAACCATGTATATTTATGTCGGACGAATTTTTAATTCTTGATTTAAAGGAATAGGTACAAGAATTCTGTTTTCCGTAATATCATTTAATCTGAAACGTTATACGAGTTTACTACGCCTAGGGATCCCGCTGTCCCTAGGGAGTGGGCAGGATGGTAGTATGTATAATATATTATATAGCGTGAGTCTTCCCGAGCTGCGCCGACGCGCGACGGGCGCGCGACGGGCGCGCGACGGGCGCGCGCGGGCGCTCGGCCGGCGCGGTGTTTGCGCGCGGCTCACGTTATCTCAAGGTTTGCGCTGCGCTTAAGCGCGCCTGTTGTTTCACTTTCAGCTATTTTTACAATGTGTGCTCTGCCTGCTTGCCAGCCTATTTGGTACTCAATGTCTTTTTACAACTCAAATCTCATTAATTACGAATATTATGGCTTGTGTTTTGTGTGACAAAGTTCTTGGTAGTTTATTAAACTCGACACATATTAAGTACTATGTAACAGAAGTTGGTAAATTATAATAGAAAGGCTTATACGTAAAAAAGTACAAGCTACTGCGGAAAAAGAAATAAAAAAAAAAAACTAATTTTTCAGTTTAATTTATCAAACGACAATTACCCGGCTATCAACAGCTTAAAATAAATAAAAACCACCTTTCAAACACCTACTAATAACTGCAACAGACTTTTATTTTCATTTTAATTTACTTTCTTAGCTGTTGAATAACCTTTGTTGCTATGTATATGACAATATATGCTATCGGTACATAATTTTAATTGAAGCGATGTGTGCCACAAAGTGTCCCCTATCGATGCTCCGGCGGCCGCCCTCGGCCGCGCGACAAGCGAGCGCGAGTGCGGTCACGGTATAAACCCTAGCTACGAAACCAAAGCCCGCCTTTAAACAGACGGGTGACACATAATATGAATAATTTGTGATCGAGTCATGAATTGACTTTTTATAATTTATAGTCTTAGGTGTTAACGCTAACTCAAAAAATTCTAAAAGAGATCTAATTAGTATTTTTATTTTTATAAAAATATTTTTAATCTTGGACGTTGATCATCTGAAGTCCATATCTCTGACATTGTAAACAAATTTGTTGTGTCAAAAGAATAGGTACTATTGTTACTGAAAAGGACGCTTTCAGCATTAGTTACGACTTATTGCAAAATAAAGTAATGGGATTAGGGTCAATAATAATTATTCACAGCTCACTTTGTTCAAGAGTAGTAGCCGTTTTTCTTTACTTTGTCTTATATTCTGTTATCCATATTACTTTTTACAACTGGTAGACTCTTCTCTCTTCTTCATGCATTTGGCTGATGAATACATCAAACATACTTTAGACTTTAACAGTTAACTGTTATTCCACGGAAAAATATATGACGGCTCAGATTATGAGTGACGCGCTCAAAACCGTCGATGTGTCGATGTGTCGATCGGCGATGTCGGGCAGATTAAGGTGTTATCGCTTATCGGTGACACACGTCGCTGATACCGCCGCGCGGGGCGACACCCAGCTCGCACAACAATGAGAAGTGCTCCAACAGCGATTACGACACCACACGGAACACATGATTTGAGTGTCCTATTTTGATGTACCAACAAGGTAGCAGCAAGTACATTTAGTTTAGAAACTAACCCTAACTGATTTAACGTTGTCGTTCATGTACATCGTAGTAAATATGATACGCTAGTAAATTAAAAATATAATATATTAGTGGTCATTCTTTTCATTCGCTTAATCATGTTCGCATGAGTTGCATTAGCTTTATTTCTCAACAAAACTTTATTCGTTTAATAACACGTACGTACACGCACGAACCAATAACCAATTTTGCTACCAATAAAGTAATCCCCGGCGGGTGTCCGGGCGTGTCGCCAGTGGCGTAGCTAGATGACAAAAGGCCCTGGAACAAAAAAAACTGGGGACCATCATGGGCGTACGCAGTTTTTGGTTCACGGAGGGCAATACTCGTAGGCTTGTTTATTAGAATATTTTTTAAATTTAGCAAGTTAGATTTTATCAAAACATATTGAGTACGTATTTTGCTTTATCTATTACTCGAAAAATGTCAAAGATACACCGCTTTAAAGATCTGGAGTCACTTTTATGTCACAAGTTTCTAAAATTTAGGAACAAGTGATGTCACGCGCTACTTTAACCTGTTAACGTCGCGCTGGTCATTTTGTTTTGCTGAACTAAAGAAAAATACGTTTTACATACATACATAACATCACGCCCAAAAAATACGTTTTACGTTAATTTTTTTTGTATATGGAGTATAATTTTTTTTTTAATCAAGTAGCCCATTATGTTTTTTTACCTCCAACCCTGAGAGCCCCGGGGCTCTGCCCCTTTAGCCCCTGTGTAGATGCTCCGCTGCGTGTCGCAGTCATTGAGGTGTTCCGTTGTGTTGCAGGGTACCAGCGCTAGAGCGCGGCGCGGCGCTCTACCGCCCGCCGTAACGCCGCCTGTACATAGTTAGCCGTTAGTTAGTAGGTATGTTCCCGAAGGATGCGGCCATGTCTTAACATTCGATTCGTATCACACGGTATCTTTACTTTTAAAGAAAACATTCCTAGCCCTAATAGTAGCTACATATAAACTAACTAGCTTTACCTTATTGTAGAAGACTGGGCTCATCACAAACACGGGAGCACTTCCCAAATATATTTTCATAAACGAATTTTCAGGACGTGTATTTAAACATGAATGTTATATATACATAGTGACAAGACACAGCAGTATGAAGCCATGTTTAAATATTTCCTACCGCGTCTTTTCGATGTAGTACTTAAATTAAATCGGCGGCGTCACTATGAACAATGAGATTTTCTACAAAGTGACGCCGCTAAAATATATGTCGCAGGCAATTTGTATGATGCCGCATTTTACAAACGGCGTCGTCCGTTTAGAAACGCTCGCTGTTTTGAAATATGCCGAAGGCAAATTGGCGACTCATTTAATCAGTTGTCATAATTTCGACTTTGCTTGTTCTTCTTCGGTTCTGGCTGATGGTCGCAGTTGTACTTAACACTCCTCCTCGCTTCGCTCGTCGTTATACCTATTATTTTAACTACTACCTAACCTGACCTAAATTAAATACTTGTGGCATACTATATAATGACCGCAATATACATTTTGCCTTCGGCATATTTCAAAACAGCGAGCGTTTTTAAATTGACGACGCCGTTTGTAAAATGCGGAATCATACAAATTGCCTGCGACATATACATGTAAATTTTATATTTTCATATAAAACATACAATGCACTATGAAGCATTTACACACCACACTACACACCGATGTCTGAATGCAGTCCTGTGACTACATAATAGCTTGGTAGTAGATAAAGTATTGCTGTATTATCCGAGATATCTTCGGTTGTCAAGACATGGCCGACCTTTGTTCTGTAAATATTGTGAATTATTTTGTAAGTTGATAAACAGCTTTGAGCCAAATATAATAAAGACACCGATCGGTGTCGACCTTTTTGTAAAATACGTTTTTTCAGTGAGTCGATGTTACAAGACCATCTTCGAGGCTCGCAAATCAGGCAGTCTATTATATATAATTGAACAAATTTTCCAAGATTGTGTAGTTTTAGCAAATGTTGACTCAAGGCGACAGTGTTCAACCATGAGCAGACGTACGAGACATTTATTTTTAAATTTTAATGTATATTTTTCAGCACAAGCGCTCTATTTCATTGCGAATGATTAATCGCGCTCTAAATGTGAGCACACAGGTTAAAGTAAATATTCGCAATAAGTAGGCGACTATTTGCTGGTTCTCATTGTGCGTTGTCGCTATGTTGAACATACTCACTAAAGTGTGCATAGTTTTTTATTTATTTATTAAGTATTTTTACTACTATAGCCATAGTTCTGATCACTATTATTCACCTTGTGTTTTATTCACTTACACGGATTTAAGTTACTACTTATAACTAAATCATGAGAACACTTGCTATGAGTTTTATAGACGTTAAACTCTTTCGAATATTTTAACAAGTCAATTTATGAATTTGTATAATATCTGGGACGGGGTTTGCAAACTCATTGCGTCAAAAAGAGGACGTCAATCTGTGAATGAGTGTTGTATAACACGTACTACATAATATAGTAACAGTATGAGTATATAAGCATCCAGCTTGTGGTAAGCCAAAGCCTGTCCGGTCACCCATCACAATGAAAAAAACTGATAACTTCACTAATTATTTAGTGACTCACAGTAAGCAACGAATTTATTATATGTTAAGTTTACATTTGAGTGTAAATGTCGTGTGTAACAAACGTTTCCTAGAGGTCTGTATTATTTATATTATGAAAGAATCGATATATGTACTATAAGGTGTTGTAATTAGCAAATTATAATTTTAAACAAATCAGCGTATATTGTTTTATTTCTTCCACCCCTCTCCGGCCCAGATGGTAACGACCAGGGTGTACCCACTATAACTCCGGGACGCATCCTCCACGCCGACTGAGGCTTCGCGGGTGCCCCTAAGGGATCCTCCGCTGGGCCTCAGCGTCAGCCCGCTATCGTGCGCCCGCGCCCAGGGCGGAGACGACCGGATGCATACAGTCGTCTCCCAGTCGGGTAGGTCCGTTAAGCGGGGGTTGCTTGTACCAGCACTGCCTGACTCACTGTTAGGTAACCAACCTCCTTAGTAGTAATAACTCTGGCAATATAAATAAATAAATTCACCAGATTGACACACCAATTCCCTAGATCCATACTAAGCTTATAAGCACACTATGAATTCTAGGTGAAAGGATAGATATAGGTACTTAAATACATTTATAAACATCCACGACTCGAGCACAAATGTCCATGTTCATCACATGAAACATATGCCGACCGTGAGCGGTTTCGTGGCCAGGGTATCTGACCACTCGACCAACGGGTCTGTCAATAGAAACTCATTAGTGTACAAAAGAATAATTAGACTAAATTCAAAAATTTAATATAAAACCATAAAACTATAGAATATACCTACTTAAGCTCCGTCACAAGCCCAATATCAGTCACACCTCAAGCAGTATTTTATTAGTATCAACAGTTGCACCCCCGAACACTCACGTTGCTAACATTCGCTCATACGAGTCATTCACCGTCATCAGCGCTACTTAACAAAAACAACGTGACATTGTATTTTTATCACCTGGGCAGCAATAAAGCAATTGCGTGCTGTGAGCTGTACCTACTACATTCAATATAAGTTATAACTGCTGTAAAGTTCACTCAGTATGTAAATAGATTAGTGTCAAAGATAAATAACTAATGCGCAGGAGTCGGGGTGTCTACTATTCTTGCGTACCGAAATGTTTTAATACAAGTCCAAAAACGTATACCTAATCTTCATCTATATAAATAAATAAAATAAATAAATATCCGACTACATCACATACATTGATCTGACTCCGAGGTAAGTAGCTTAAGCACTTGTGTTGCGGATATCAGAATCAACAGTGGTATTACAAATATATACTTAAATATTGGATATTAACACCCAGACACAGAACAAACACAAGTATTTGTCATACGAATGTTTGTCCTGGTGGGAATCGAACCCACAACTCTTGGCGCATGGGGCAGAGTCACTACCGAATGCGCCATCGAACGAGCCAGTCAAGTGTATTCAAGTATATCCAATTTAAGGAACGCCAATAACAGTACAACTAGACACTATTAAAATAAATCTCAGTCACATTAATCGTCCTCTTGCCTTTCTCATTTCACCTGGGGTCGACGCAGCTTGTCCTCTTCCACACGTCCCGGTCAGCCGTCATCAAGCTATCCGCTCACATTTCACTCATACTCGTATCATCTTTCACACAATAGTGAAATAATTAATAGTATGTTTTTAATCAAATGTAAAAAGTGTAAAAAGTAGAAGTGTTTAAAAGAAAACTATAGATGTGATAGAGAGGTTTATTAGAAATACAGACCTTTTGATCAATCAATTCTGGTTGATATAGTGCGTCTACAAATCACTCTAGTCAACCGACAAACATATAATATTTTTATTGAAAATACATTTGTATAGATCGCATGTCTTTTTCCTACTTCCTTTTATTTTCGACAATGAAATGACTTGCGTTATTAGGCGTCAGCCTTTCTTCAAAAGTAAGTATATTTACAACCTGAAAAGTGCATCTTACAATCACTAAACTTTACTTACTAGTATACCTACTCGACTCTACTGCAAGATTGAGTACTTTATTATTTTATTTTTGCAATCCATTTCATTTAAACTGTCTCTACACCGGCCTCTACATTTTCCGTTGAGTACCGGCCTCTATATTTCTCTTCAGGAAACACTTGTAACAATTATTGCTAATAGAGGGCGCTTTCGATGCAACTCAAACGCAACGCTAGCGCCATGTGTTGCTTATTTAAAACATCAAGCATGTGAGGTACGTAGAGTACCTGAGCTCTGACGCCAGATGGCGCCTCAGTCTACAAAACTAATGTAGAGCCTGTGGGCTGCGAGCTGTTCACACAACAACGAGAACTGTTCTCTAAATAATATTACACGATGCTGTGTTGTGCATTTAATCTTCTATATAAATTATAATTGTTAATTTTAATTAAAGTGAATTTATGTAGCGTTATAGTTTTGATGCCACCCATCCAGATCTCTACACATTCTATTTAATCGAATAAAAAACTTTGATCATTATTCAGGAACAACAGTTTATAAAGGTTTTATTAACAAGCATTTTTGATATACATTATCTATCGAAAGCTAATTGCGATAGCGACTACTCAGTGGAGACAAATCATATATAAAGCATACCACAAACACAATACGTATGATGTAGTTGCTGTGGACATGGCTCTCACTGACTGATTATTTTTGTTTTAGTTTAATTGCTAAGAAAACTCGTGTATTGCGCATGTCGTGGCAGCCTATAATTAAGACATCACTTAAAAATGTTTAAAATGTGTGTGTAAATTTAACCATGTAACGAGTGAATGTTTTGTTGGTTGTCCTAAATAAATAAATAAAAATAAATGATACCTATGTTGAAAAGAGATAAAACAAATATGCCATCACACCCGCAATGCCCGCACGGGTAGACATACCCCAAAGAGCAATGATCTCGTTAAACCACCCACAGCCAAAAATTAAATTTGATAGAGTCAGGTGAAAAGTTGTGAAAAAGTAGCGTCAAGTGTCTAGCTCGTCAAACTAATATTATAAAGAGGAAATATTTGATTGTTTGTTTTTATTGATTAGGCTCCGAAACTACTAGGCCGATTTGAAAAATTCTTTCACCAATGGAAATCTACTTACTTTGACATAGGCTATATTTTATTCACTTATTCTTACGGGAAAAGGAACTGTGCGGGTCAAACCGCGGGGCGCTGCTAGTCACCTACATAATCAAAAATCTATATTCAATACATCACTAATCGACTTTTACGACAATTATGCAAAAAACTTAATTGGTGCAGGTTTTTTTTGGTGCAGGTTCCAGACCAACATGGGACATAAATGTAACAACAAATGGATTAGATTACTGCTATATATGCATTTTTAAGCATTATTTTATTCGAAAAATTTAGCTAGAATCTCTTTTCAGTACTATCGTTTAAGTTGTATGTTCAGACTTCAGGGTGATGGTAGGTATAGCGAGGACTCGCGGCTCAGCGCCTCCCCTCCCCTGAGTGCTGGTTTCAGCTCACTTATGTATGGATGTATGCCCATCAATTTTACAAGTAGGTACCTAACTAGGTACATATATCAGTCATGCTATGCATGTATTGCAGGAGTCTTCCCGCAATCCTCGAAAGAGCTTTATAACACCGTGGACTCCCCTACGGGGTTATAAAGCTCTTTAGACTACTTTTTGCCAATTATAAACCTAGTTAGGTTAGATGGAAAAACAGAGACAGGTGGCTAACTCGTCGCCTACATCAAACACAAACACAATTCCTAATATTTCATTAATTTCTCTTTACGACATGCTAGACAAGAAACACATATTATTTTTGAGTCCAAGACCAACCAGGTGGTGAGGGAAAACTTCGTAAATGAACATACAAATATCGATGAATGTGTTTTAATCTAATAACCAGATGCGCTGAACGCGGGATCATGATCCAGTGGATCGGGATGTATCTGTAAAAAGACGATGTATCTGAATACTAAATACAGCTCTATCCACGTATTTAAGTTGAGCATTTCAGTGAATATGCAGAACATCTGCTCTTAGTATAGTAATATGAGAAAACAAATAACCTATTCCACGAGACTAGGCGACAGGCGAGCAACCTCAGCTGATGACAATGAGCTATTTTTGTTACCATCATAACTCCATAGTAGAGCCACAGTGAAGCCGAGCTAGTTTCCTCATGAAACAAACGCCATAGGACTACCAGGACACTGGTGTAAAGTTCTCAAGTTGCATTTCGTTTCGTATTTGAGAGTACCGGAGGCCCAAATCACTCACGATTGTTATCTGATGAAGAACAGGAGTGTCTTGTCGCGCTACTGTCTCTTAGGCAATGAATCCTCAATATAGGGTATAATGGGAATTCACACACCCCTTGTGTTGCAAGGTTATCTAGGCTGCCGTAACTGCTAACCACTTGGGTAGATGCGCTTTTTTCTAGCTGGTATAAAAATTAAAAAAAACTTATAGCAGTCTCATGTTACCGACGCTTTTTTTGGAATGCACTCTGCTGTCAAATACAGAATTTTCATAATTAATATTACTAAGCTTACAATACACGGAACGAAATCGAAATCATATAATTTATCAATCAATATATACAAAAATCAATGCCACTTTTGTAATTTTATAATTTTATAAGTTGTAATTTTATAACTCAAGAAGGGGCTCACCTATCCAAACCAAATGTTCAGGCTTTGTTCGGACTATTTAGTAGATGGTTTATGTGAAGTTTGCACAAAATCGGTAAAGCGGTTCTTCATTTATCACTTTATACGTAGCGAAGCACATACCAGGCCGCTAGTATTAGAATAAATATATGGGGTGTTCAAAAAGTAATAAGAATGACCATGTTTGACAGAAGATAGGTAAAATATATTTTTTGATTTCTATATAATCAGCCTTTATGTCAATTCATTTGATATATCTTGTTTCTAAAACTAGTATTCCCTTTTAAATAAATCTTCTTCTCAGGCACTTACAAAATCCCTTACAGTGTTACAGCTGCTATCACTTCTTAATCATCTTCAAATGTTTTACCTCCTAAGTATTCTTACCCGAGGAAATAAATAAAAGCCACTAGGAGCTTGGTGAATATAGAGTATGTTTCATGATTTCGAAGCCAGCATCTTGGATTGCTGCAATGGCAACTGTGGACATGTGCCGGTGCGTTTTCTTGATGGTATGATCTAATCTAATTCCTATCTATGAAAGCAATAATATTTACTCAAATTCCCCTCAATAAGTATATCATTCTCATTACATTTTAAACACCCCTCGGACATCTACCATTCTGCCATCTATGTCAAGTGACTTCTCCATCGCTAAAACTAACAAAGTATGTCAAGTTGTGTTTACACATTTGTTTTGCATCGTTGCACCATCACAGATATCACCTTTGTGGCTGCTCCTGCGACTAGACTTCATGACTAGTGATTACGTGACTGAAACTAGATTTTGTAATGTCTATTACTGAAGTTATTTACAAAGCCGATAGAGGGTTTATTTCCTAATTTGACATTAGTTGTCTTGTGATTTAGGAAATTCTAGCACCCTAATCGGTATAAGGAGCACAGAACTCATTCGTCACTACTCGTAGTGTATGCCGATGGCAGTGGCGGCTTTACAGTCTTGGCCACTCTAGGTCCCAGGCCATAATTTTCAGTACTACAGCATCATCACCTAATTTTTATTACGATTGGCCGCCTCTAATATCTGGCCGCCCTAGGCCCGGGCCGGGCCTACTGCGCCTTAGGGGAAATCCGCCACTGGCCCCTGGAACTATCACACTTTGACTTCTGCGTAAGGCTGCAATTAATGCAGATAAATTAATAGCACCTATATGGTATTCTTTTTAAATCAACCTGTCGCAAACAAATATACAACATAAAACATAACATCACGCCCATCATTTCCGAAGGGGTAGACAGAGTCAAGGGAGCAGCAGGCCAATTAAACAACATTCAGACAATAATAAAACTGGTCTACGCCTACGCCTACATAATCACAAACCCACAACCCCATGTATTATTAGTCGCCTTTTACAACATTAGCATGTTGTAAGAACACAGTTGGCACATTATTTTTAACTCCCAGACCAACATGGGACATTGGGCTGGGTTGTATGGTAAATTGTGATTAAGTCGTGTGACAAGTAGTAGTGACAAGTGGCTAGCTCGTCGCCTACACAATCACATACACAAAACCCCATATACCATTAGTCGCTTTTTACGACATGCTAGGCAAGAAACACAGTTGGCACATTATTTTTGAAGTCCCAGACCAACATGGCTGTGATTATCATCACAGTCGCAAAAAATAACATAATCTTAAATTGTCTTATTAACTGTACAGAGAGTACCTACTTATGGATATTTCTTTGATGAGTAACTTAATAGGCTTTGCAATGGTTTGGACCTTATTTTATTCGTTAACATTATTGGCAGAGCAACAGAGTGAAGTAAATGCTAAAATTTCTCGTATATGTAATTACTTGCATATCACACCCGCTATCCCCTAATGGGTAGGCAGAGTCCAAGATGCAGATATCAGAGGTGGGTTAGATGCTCGTCGCCAAGAATATTTTAGACTCAAATACCCATTTGTTATTCTATTAGTATGTTGAATAAGGAACATGGATGCATACTTCATGCAAAGACCATGCAGAAAAATAATATTCATAAATATACCACTTATACATCTTATATCCACTTACAATCAAAATTCATGGATAAATTTACTTGAATGATGAATTTACATTGTGTATTAGTCTCTTGCATGAATTTTGATAGTAATTGTGAGACGCTTATAACCAAGTCAAACTAGGTATTGATTAATGGAAAAATTCTTACGTTTTAGTGTATCTGTCATTTATCGTCTCGATTTTGTGCCGCAAACCGTGTACGGAGCTTGACACAGTATGAACATCAGCTGAACTGAAATACAGCGCTGGCAATATGTTGGGTTGCATCACGACGTTCTGTTGTATTAAATTATAATAAGTGTCACCCTATCCTATAAATTAATAAAATTGCAATTCATAGAATTTAAAGCTTTTGCATTCCAAGTACTCCATCGCGTACCCTATGGATATATCCTTATTAATATTATATATGCGAAAGTAACTCTGTCGACCAACGGGCCTGTCAAGGTATACCTTGACAGGGACACCTTGACAGGTCGAGTGGTCAGAGACCCTGCCACGAAACCAAGGGTCGCGGGTTAGAATCCTGCTAGGGGCAAATGTTTCGTGTGATGAACATGGTCGTTGATACTCGAGTCATGGGTGTATTTAAAATGTATTTAAGTACGTCTATCCGCGTTATTATTACCTAGTATCCATAGCACAAGCTTATACGCTTAGTTTGGTATTGATGTCAGTCTGGAGAATTTATAAAAAAAAAGAATTATAACAACCTACAACTACATGCCATGTACTCCTAAAGATATTTTGGACTATTTTATGTTATTAGATAATAATTTCATAAATATTTACACATTTTTAAGTGAACAAAAATATTCTACTACTGCCTTTGCTTTTTTAGTAAGATTTCGCCCTTTTAGACCTTCAAGTTCATTAATGATCTCCAACACGACATCTATATTCACCGGAGTAGTTTAAAAGGCTTAGTTTTTTACTGTCCGTCCTATGCGCCAAATCCCGAGCCATTAGGGCAGTGATAAGGCGGCGTCACCGGCGGGCGCGGACGCGGCCGGCGCGGGCGGCGGCCGGCGCGCTCGCCGCGGGACGCGCAATCGCGTCATTACGGCAGCGGTTGATATATTACACGTATACACGTATCAACTAAATTGGCCGATCGATAAGTGGGCGGGAGACACACTCGGTCGCCGCACGACAGTCCACGTAACCGGTCATTGAATTTTTAACTTTAATCCTGTGGATTAAGGTTCAGGTTCGAATGGTCCCTACAGGAGATACGACTATTCAATTCGGCCCTTCAATAGAGCGTTCAGAATTTCATCAACGAATGCATTATCTTCTCTCACGCTGAATTAAACTCAGTAGTAACTGCAATAAAGCTCAATAAAGACAGCGGACAGAGGCGCGTTGCGTCGTTCGTGCGCGCCGCGGGCCGCGCCGAGGGGCTAATGTGTAACCGTTGTCGGTCGGAGCGGCTAATGCGGCCGGCGCCGGCGCCGCCTAAAACGAAGTGTACAACATTCCTGCGTTTAGCCGCGGCCTTTATTCCTTTTTTATCGGATCACGAATAATAGGCGAGCTGAGGCGGCCCAATTCCGCGTTATCGACGCCACGATTTATAAGGAGCCATTGTTGGCGCTGTCGGTCGCGTGTGCGCAGGCAGTGGGTTCGAACTGCGCACTCCAGTTTACTGTACGCGGGTACAATTGGAACTGCAATATTACCATTACCTACATACACGAAGTTTTATAATTTGATAAGTTAGAACCCAGCCGAAGTCCTATTTTATTTGGATTTATTGTGACAAAATTTCATCATTTTACATATTCTTAGTCTTTTAATATTTTCATATCCATAGACCTGGTACCACTTTTATGATAAGACTAGAATGTTTCTAAATCACAATGAAATGGAAACAATGTAGAGTTAAAATTCGGAGACAAATAAATTTGAGGAACAGCAGTTTTATTTTAAAAGCGAAATAAGTTATTAAAATAAGTAACAATTTATTCCAAAGACGTTAAGTACCTTGCATTTTATTTTCATAAAAAAGATTTCAGATAAATAAAATAATAACACTGTAAGTGTCAATACTGTCAACGAATCATTATTAATTTCAAAACTGTCAATGTCATAAAATTTTTATCCTACAATCGTACGTAGTTTAATATTACTCTGTGCTACAATGTAGCTAACATTGTAGGATGACATTTTTATGACATGTCACTGTATTAGCAAAAAATTAAAGGGAAAAAGTACCTACAAATATTATTGAAAACAAATGATAAGTTAAGATTTCTTTCTCCAGTGTCTTCTTCTGTTGCAAAGCCTGTCCCGACGGAACATTCTGGATTAAAATGCTAACAGATAATATCATCGACGTACCTTTGGCAGTAAGTACTGCTTGTTTGAAGAAACCGTCTTAGATGATGCGATTTAAGAAAATACTCGGTAAAAGCTTACATGTTTAATAATGATTAAATAAAATAAAAACAAATCGTAATACAAAGCTCTAGCTCTCCACTATGAAAGTGAGGACCATTTTATTTTTATTTTATTTTATTTTATCAGGACAAACAGATACAGATCACTTATAGTAAAAACACAATTTGACACTAAGTGCCGTCTTAATTAAAGGTGGCCACGGCATGCAAACGTGGACTGCAAGTAAATTTACTTACATACGAGATATGATATAACATACTTTAATTTATACTTATATTATTTTTAATTGTTCTTTAATTTTTTTAAATTAAATTTAAATTGAAACAAACGCAGCCGAGCAGGACTGCACTTTTATACCATATATATATATATTTGTACCACGTAGCAGATAGTGTTTTAAACGTTTGAAATCTAAGTTCCAATTGCTAAAATTAGTTTATAATACCTACATTCACTGTATCATTATTTACACAAACCACCAGTCTTACAACGTTTATCATATAATAACTAGTGCTCTACATTACAAGCACTAGACACAATAGATAAAACACTGTGATGGGTATACTAAATCTCCTTCATGCATTAGTTTTTCTTAAAAAAAATATAATATCAGGTGTTTATTATATTATTTCTTATTCAAATACAAAAGTATTCACGTATAAACGTCAAAGGACAGAATACTTAAATCAACAAAGGCATGATAATAATTTTACTTAAAAAATCAGTATTTCTATAAATATATTTTTGTCAACTTGTACCGATAGCCGTTTATTACCTGTCCACTCCACACTAAAGGTGTCAACTATGAAACTATAAATATTTTTCGATAAAGAAATTATGACATTACGAAAGTAGTTAAAGCTTGCACATATCTTCAAAAATGAATTATATGTACCAGTCTGATTCGTAAATTATCAAACATGAGATAAATTTCTCTATTAACAGAACTATTATAGTGGCATATATGTCAAATTGTTGAAATATTGTTCCCAATAAATGCGTCTTAGCATAAGTATGGCTGCGTCTGTCTTCCAATCTGCCAATAAAAGTGTGCTTAACTAGATACTTAGTTCAGCTATAACAACACACAAAGATAATCTAGAAACTATAAAACAGAAATAAATTCGTAATATTGTGAATATTACGAATTTATTTCTGTTTTATATAAAAAATATATATATTAAAGATATATATATTTTTTTTGCATTGGAAGACTACACCGAAACTTGTCGCCATGGCTACTCTCTTTATTAAGAGTGCCGTCGTCGTGAAATGATCACGTTATCATTCACTAATACAAAGTAAGTCGCTATCAAACGCCTGTTCATCGATAAGCTAAGATAAGATATGCTCGGATAAGTCTTCGCCCGATTGATAATTATAATGTCCGAGCTTAGACGACGGAACCTGTAGTGGTGGTGGTATACAAGACGTGAATGCTTCTCTGCTCATCAGCGCTTCATTCCATGTCTCCTTAAAGTACTACTTAATATGTAAGTAAGTTGATACGTAGGTACTAAGTTCATCATCTTCTTAGCGTTATGTCCCGTGTTTAGACGGGGTCCGCTTAGACCACGATCCCGGATTTAGCGAGTCGACCGATCTGACCTTCGTAATCCTAAGATAAGGGAACCAGATAATTTTTAGATCATGGTTACAAATCCAAAGTTGTTTGAATTTGCAGGTTTCATCACGATGTTTTCCTTCACCGTCGAGCTAGTGGTATAAATGCGTACATAGATTTCAAAAGTCCAGAGGTACGTGCCCGGGCTTGAACCCGCACTCCTCGCTTAAGAGGCGCGTGTCCTTACCATTGAGCTACCACCGCTCCTTTCGTAGGTACTAAGTTATAAAGAAATAAATACTCCGTAGCTGTCCTAATATATAATATTAAACCCAATTAATAAACTACTAGTCTCCATAACTTTTCTTCCCAGAACATTGTTAATTAGTGTGACCATAAAAGGCTATATTTACTTTAGGCTTGCGGCAGTACAAGTGGCAGTAGGCCCTGTGCGATCGTTTAATGGCGCGGTTGCGCGGTGACTGCGGCCCGCCACGCTCCGGTAGCGAGCGCAAACAGCACGTCACTCGGGTTACGTTAAAAGCTCGCATAAGAGAGGCGAGCTTTTATACATACTTACATGGAGACATGCACTGTAAAGCCTTCCAAAAATTACACTCATACTGGATGGATATTTTTGATAGTCGTTTCTACATTAGATTTTCTTGGAATCACTATCGATTCCAAGCTGCAATGGAGCCCTCATATTACGGCTTTGCCAGGAAGACTCAGCCCAGCAACATACGCAGTTAGGAAAATACGACTCTTGACTGATATTGAGACGGCGAGATTGGTTTATTTCAGTTACTTTCATAGCGTAATGTCGTACGGCCTTTTGTTATGGGGGTCCGCTGCTGACATACAAACTATTTTTGTATTACAGAAGAGGGCCATCCGGGCTATATAATCCGGGCCTGAAACCTCGAGATTCGCTAAGAGATATGTTCAAAGAAATTGACATATTAACCGTGCCATCACAATACATCTTTGACTGTATTATGTATGTACGCAAGAACTTTCATAACTTTATTAAAAAATCTGATTGTCACCATTTTAACACCCGAAATAAACACAAGCTTGCCGTTCCGTATCTAAGCTAAGACTTCACAAGACTAGTAGTTCATTTAGGGGGTTAAGTATAAAATTATTTAACAAACTACCAGGCAATATAATTGAACTGCCTTTGCATAGATTTAAATTACACGTTAAAGATCATCTTATGAGAAAGGCTTATTATAATATAGAAGATTTTTTAAGTGACAAATATTTGTAATTGCTATTATACATATTTACTTTTTTAGATTTATTTAGCATAGTAGCTTAAGAATATGATAATTGTTATTGATACTTATTGTAAATTTGGCGATGAAAAGAGTAACTAACGAGTTTCTTGCCGGGTCTTCTCGGTAGAAGCTACTTTCCGAATCCGGTGGTAAATTTTCATTTTCATTTGTATGTACTGACGATTTATAAGTGCTTATTTGAGCCTACGTAAATAAAGATCATTTCATTTCATTTTATTTTATTGATCCCGATCTTGAATAGGTCAAAAGTGTGGAAAGCTCAGCAATAAAAGCTTTAAGGTAATTCATATATGAACCGTGAACGAAAACTCATGCGATGATGCTTGAGGTGCAAAAGCTTCATGTATGCTATAAGTTAATGTGTTACATTATCGTTAGTAAAACATGAGACTTCAAAATGGTTTTAATATCTAGTTTTCAAATGACAACATGTCGAATTAAATTAATGGTGCGGTTTGGCACGAAACCGCAGAGAGGGTCTCTTATTTACATGATTAATAATACTCATAAAATCACAAATTATACTTTTTGTCAGTAAAAAAAAAATGCTTAGTTTGAGGATTTGTAAGGATGGTATTATTATATGGTTAGAGTGAATGAAATTGTTATTTTTACTATTTTTTAACTACATACATAACATCACGCCCAATCCACGAAGGCGTAGGCAGAGTCAAAGGGGCAACAGGTCTTTTTAATCACATTCAGCTATAAATAAAACTGGGCTGGGTTAGATGGAACATTGTGAAAAAGTAGTGACAAGAGGCTAGCTCGTCGCTTACTTTTATAAATATCCTCATAACTTAGTGAAAGTTTACATTTTCCTTTCCTATTCTAGACGGAACACCTTTGAGAAAACGCAGAGATTGTTCCGTCAGGAAATGTAGAATATCTCTTACCTAACATATATTCACTTCCAAATACATAAGTCGCCATAGTAGTTACTGAAACACTTAAGTGTTGATGTAGGTCATATGATAATTTTAAGATGTATCTCTGAAACGTTACATCACGCATGTAATCCCCTAAAGGGTAGGCAGAGCTCAAAGAGCGATATGTAACTTAAACCACATTCTACCAAAAATAAAATAAGGCTCGGTTAAATGGAAAATTGTGAAAAAGCAGTGACAAGCTGCTAGCTCGTCGCCTACGTAATCACAAATTCAGAACTCCATACACCATTAGTTGCCATTTACGATACGATGGGCTAAAAATACAATTGGTGCATTCTTTTTGAGTCCCAGACCAGACCAACATGAGCTGAATCGCTGCTATCCTCAAAATATATTATACATACATACTTAGATAACATCCGCCCGTAAGGTAGGCAGAGTTAAAAGGAAAGCATGCCCCAAAATACAAGTGTTCATATTATATAGGTACACTAATACCTATAATATAAGAAATAGTACCTATGGTAGTTTCAACATAGGAGTGAAAGTATATGAACTAATAATACATTTTTTAATACAGTTGCTCAAAAAGTGTCGGGATGTGGGCTATTACATACTCGTGCTTTTTTTTTACCTTTCATGAACTCGTGCGTTCTCTTTCCCAACTGTCAAAATAATGTCTATTAAAAAGAAAAAAACTGTACCAATGTCAATGTATATGTGAATTATAACTTTTATAAGAATTAAATGATTAGTTAGAGTTGAGTTTGAGTTTATGGTGTTTTTATTATTTTATTAAATTGCTTCATTTTTTCGCAACTGTATTAAAAATAGTCGTTCAGTACACGTACGGAACCGTCATTGCAACTTGTTCCGACTGTCAACATTTGTCGGAACTCTTTGCAATGACAGCTTTTCCGTACTTGTAATGAAATATACTATATTACGAGGCTTCGCCAGCTGTAAGTACAGAGGACACCCATACAGGACACGCACCGGCAAGCTGGGTATTCAGTATTTGTTTACCAGGGTACCAGGACAGTAGCTAAGTATGAATCTAAACTAAAGCGCAATAAACATGCAGGATGTGGCATTACGTCTCTAATAAACGTTTACGGCCAGTTTCAGCGGCGTGTCCGATTAATTGGCGTCGTAACTACCGCGCCGCGTACGACTAATTAGAGGATGCGTGCCGGCCGCTCGAGATTTTTATGACAGCTGTAAACGTTAGTTATGAACTCATACAGGTAGGGAAATTCATGATGGGGAGGAATCAAGTCGGCAGGTTATCAAAAATAAAACTTAGCCACCTCATCATAAATATGCATCAAGCATCGTATTCTATTCAGTTCATGGAAATCCATGTAAAAATCTATTTTATCATTTAAAGTTAGTTTTACATTGAGTTCTGTTGACTAATTATTGTAATTTAATATGTAGTATCTGGAGTATTCTAATTTGTAGTAATTTTATTGGAACTAGAAAAAATCACATTTTCATCACATCATTTTTATCAGTTGATATCTAGTCACCTATACACACGGTTAGGACGACTACTGAGAACTACTAGAGACTACCGAAAATGTATAACATCGACAATGGCTTTTGTTTTGTTTTATGTAGAAGCCCAATTGGCATGCTTTGTTAACTTGCAACAACTAAAAATTACACGCCCTGTTTCTTTCACAACATGGGAACTAAATGTCAAGTACCTTCATCACGAAAACCCCAGTAAATCCTCTTAGCAAATAATCTCGAGACAAAGATGCAGCAGTACATCCTGTTAGCGCGAAGTGCGCGCGCCGCGCGGAGGGCGCACAAAGGGCCGCTGAGCTGCCCTCGGCGGCTTTGTGTCACCGCCGTGACCGGCACACCGCGTGGTCCGCCATTGTTCCCTCGCTATCACTCAATGGGCACCGATAACGCGGCTTCTAAGAACTAACTATGTTCTTTGAACATGTAAAGACTGATTGTAATTACGACTGAAGTAGCCCGTGGGAACCTGACTTTACTTGGCGGTGAATCACATAGTTCTTGTGAAAAGATTTAAGAATAAGCTTTGGGATTTTTTGTTTGTATTCATATTTTAAAATCCTCACAACATACATCCACATTCATTTATTAAAGGCTTACGATGTCCTTTTAAATGTATGTTCTTACCTACAGGGTGCTGCACTTACTGCTATTTCAGCTAATAGCTGTATTTTTGTCACTTACACAGCAGTCGTTAATAATATTTAATATCAACTTAGGCATGTCTTATTTCCTACAGCCAAATTACCTATGTATAACTATATACGAAAAAAATCTAAAGTCATCTTTAAAAAATAACGCTTGTTCTCTAAATAATTCGAGATGGCTTCATTTTCAGTCTAACATCAAATGATTAAACGATTATAGACTAACTAATATGTTTTCTTGTCATTATTTGTCTAATGGCGTAAAGATCGACGATATGTAGTAAATATCAACAAATATAAAATACGTATTCTTTAACAAACTTGTCAGTAAACTTCCATGATTTGATTCTAATGTGACATTCTTAGCTTTCTTGGCTTTTGACAAAATAGCCTTTAAACAAATAATATCAAGTCATATGGGTACAGGCAAAGAACAAGGAATGTCACAAATTTTTACTTTTTAACCGACTTCAAAAAAAAGGAGGAGGTTCTCAATTCGACTGAATTTTTTTTTTTTTGTATGTATGTTACTCGATATCTCTGAGAATTGTTAACCGATTTCCAAAATTTTTTTTTTAATCGAAAGGGTTTACTCCCGAGTTGGTCCCATTGCCACCAAGTCAGGATCTGATGAAGGGATCCCAGGAAAATCGAGGGCAACCCTCAAACTTTATAGGCACGTACAATGTGTTTTAGACATTTTCTAAGATTGTTCAAGTATTTACGCATGGTACTTATCATCTTATGTTGGTGAGCTGATGATGGAAGGTACAACTCCTTAACGATTAGGAATTAGTTTATGATTCTTTAAATATTGATATCTTCGAGAATTGTAAGACGATTTTTAGAGTTCTTTTTTTATTCAAAAGGGTATATCCTGGAGTTGGTCCTATTGGTACCACATCTGGATCTGATGAAGGAATCTTAGGCAAATCGAGGGAAACCCTTAAGTATTATAGGCGCGTACAATCTATTTTAGTTATTTTCTAAAACAGTTCAAGTATTTACGTCTGTTATTCATAATTTCATGTTGCTGAGCTGATGATGGAAGGTGTAACTCCTTAACGATTAGGAGTTCGTGGATAATTCTTTTAATATTATACGGCCATATTGAGTGTAATTCTCGAGATAGTCTCAATTTCACCAAGTCTTGGTCTAGTGATGGGATACCATGAAAACGTGGGCCACTCTTAAATTTTAACGACATGTTAAGTGTTTTATTTATTTTTTCTAAAACGATTTCAGTATTTGCGTCTCGTACTCATCATGTTATGTTACTTAGCTGATGATGAAAGGTATAACTCATTGAAGATTAGTAGTTTTTAGTAATTCTTTAAACATTAAAGTCGTTCATTAAATATTTACAATAATCAGTTAGTTTTGGAGTCGGTGCCAGCCAAACTAAAAAAAAAATAGACACTTAATAACAAATTACCTTACTAATAACAATATGAAACAAATTAGTTAAAATATGAATATATTAACTTACTATTGATTTTGTATATTCAAAACCTATTTTACCACCCTTCACCAAGAAACAAATAATTGCAAATTCCGAAATGATGATATAATTACGCGGGCTGGCACCGACTCCAAAACTAACTGATTATTGTAAATATTTAAATACGTGTTAAAGATTAATACTTTCATCGAAGCAGTCGAAAGAATTTATTTTATACTTTTTAGTGTTTAGACATTTAAATAGCTATCAAAGCAGTTTTTACTTGTGTTTTTTTATAAACATTTTTTGCGGGGTTTTATGAAGTCGGTTTTTATTTTTGTTAAAAAATTTTATTTCTATTGAAAGCAAATTATTGTCTATGGTAGGTATTGTTTTTTCCGAATCATTACCGTAAAAAGAAAATAACCAGATGGCGTGAAAAAGGTGTTTTTGTTTAACGTTGAAACGAAAAGGATTATCTATCCAATTGACAATTATTGTTTCGCGGTTATGGTTTTTCAAAAAAGTTTAATTACAAGTGAATTTTTTTTCTGTATCGGTTAATAATGAAAATACTAACAGTTTTTATTTTAAATTGACAAAGAAAAAAATAAAGACCGAAGATGTCATGAAAACGTTGCCACTACTCATGAACAAGGATTACCATTTAATGAACAGTTACAGATTCAAGTGTTTTGAAGTTATTGAATGAAAATAATCGGATTGCCTGTAAGTGAAATTAAATACCATTATGTGCAAGAGAAGCACAAGTGTTTTCTAATTTACTGACATAAAAGATGACTGAAATGGACATTGCTTGTTCATGTTGGTGTTGTTGTGGACATTACTTGTTTTTTTAGTTGTTAAAAGATGTTTTATTTTGGTTATTGTTAAATTCAATTATTTTAATAACTAAAATTTCCTTTATCAGCAACAATTATAATAAATATTTGACATTAAATTGGATCTAAGTAAAACTTACTAGTTAAATTTGATCTTAATAAAAATATATACTTTTGAACTTTTAAATGTGTTTTTTTTCCAAAACGAACTCATTAGGACATTCCCTTCTTAAAACGTAAAAACGTTTTTAAACCCATGGGAAAATGTTCAGTAGGTCTGTACCAGCCATGTTATTGTTTAGATAATTTAGTCACCAAATACGTTTTCGAAGAAAATATTTTTAGTTTGACCGTTCGGGTTGCAATGTATTTTATATCAAAATATTTTGCCATTACCTTTACCAGTATTGGTTATTAAAACCAAAACATTTACTTACTTCTAGGTTTTTAAAATCTACTTAAGTAGATACATTAATATCTAAATCACAGTGGATATTGGGGGACATTATGAAGAACCGTGCAGGATCAATAATCT
>OX596201.1:96007-189855 GCA_951394215.1 Glyphodes perspectalis
ACTCCTCGATTAAGAGGCGCGTGTCCCTACCATTGAGCTACCACCACTATACTATAGGACTATACTAGACACTATACTATATATAATATACGACACGAGCAAAGCCGCGGGCAAATGCTAGTATAATATATATAACGAAGCAATTGTCATATATTCGACCACAAGAGGAGTAGTTGAGGTGCTATGGTGACCATTATGCAATTGCATATATAATGTGGGTAAATACATATTTTACTATTGTGCCCTACCTATGTGCTGCGATTTCGAACTAATTCATTTTGTTTCTTTAAATATAAACCAAACTTGTGTTTTTTCAACTAACAATACAAAAGAAAAGTAACCAGATACTTGTGTATAGCTAAGCATCGAACGTGTTGTGGGACGACACACTGAACGACCCAACAAATTACCGATTACTTACTGGTATTAAGTATTATCTGTGTTCGGCAGTGGATTAAATATCATATCAACTATAAATTACATATCGGATTCCCGTCCATTGTTATATGTGTAAGCGTTGCTAGAACGATATTGTAATAGCATATTATTTTTATTTTAGAATTTTCGTCGCGGGTCGAAAAAGTTCGAAACACTTCATTGCTAAACGCTTTCATTCGCGCACGTGCATTAAGACGATGTACTTAAAACAATATTGGAGATGAATTGAAAAATATTCGCGTCTCGGGCGCGTCTGAATAATGGTCACCCGGGTACATAAATTATTGTCAATACGCGTACAGGTCCGGAACCGGCTCGGTGCAGGCGGCGCGGGGAGGGCGCCGGGGGCGGGCGCCGGGGCGGGCCCGGGGGCGGGGCGGGGCCTCGGGCGCATTTCCCGGCGAGGCGTGGCGGGGTGGCTATTGTTTGCTGCCTTTTTTGTTCCGTCCCTTCGATTTTTCTTAGCTTATTTAATGTTATTGGTTCTCCTGCGTGCTTTACGTATTGATTTTTCATTAATACGTCAAACCTTATGTTTTAATAGTCGAGGTTTTTGAAATATAAATACTGCATAATTTAATTCAGCTGTAAGTTAATTATTTCATTCAATGCTATGATGTATTTTAGTTTTGTTATTCAAATATGAATATAGCTTGTTATGATTAAATAGGTGTTTCATATTGAGGAAATTTATGGATACTTATTGACCAGATTTTGAGGAAGTTGGGTATGGTTCTTTGTAGGTATGTTAGTTAATTGCAGAATAGTGTTTTGGAGAGGGCCACTTTCGAATTAGGTGATTAATTCCAAAAACGAATCAATATTGAATTACTTAAAACGCAACTGTGGAAGCCCCGCAGTTTTCCGGAGTCACCTCCCCGCAGGCCGCGGGCGCACAATTAGCCGGCGCGCAACAAGAGACTGCGACTAATTACCTTCGTCGTAAATCATCCGGCGGTGTAACGAGCCCGCCCGCGCGCTTTGCTCGCGGCGCGTGACCCGCCGGCCGCGCGCGCGCATTCCGCTGAGTTAATAATTCATGCTTTGGGAAACAACTGAGGAAACGAAGTTCTTTCGGTCGCACGCCGCGCCGCCTGAGGGAATGCCGCTCACGTACCATTTACCAGAAAGAATGCCATAAAATAGTAATAGCCTAGTAGGTATCTATAGTATTTCTACTTTTTCCGAAAGTGCATAAACTTTACGTACATACATACATCACGCCTACAATCCCCGAAGGGGTAGACGGAATCAAGGCGCGATAAGCTTCGTAAACCTTAAATTAAACTTATGAAAAAGTAGTGACAAGTGGATAGCTCGTCGCCTACATAATGACAAGCGGCTCAATACATCATTGGTCGCCTTTTACGATGCTAAGGGACGAAAACGATCGGTACATATTTTTTTTGTCTCAGACCAACATGGGACAACTATTGTGTAGATTATAGGTACAATTAGTTTTTGTCACCACTCGGTGTAAATATATTGTGACTATAGTTTCAATATAAATACATATTTCAAATGGTGATAGTTTCAAACTAAAAAAGGACGGCATACAAACAAATTAAATATTAGCAGTTCATTGTAATTGAATTATTTCACGAAAAGGTAAAGTGACTACTTGGGTACCTGCTACGTTTAATTACCATTAAATGAAAGTGACTAGGTATAGCATTGTTTAATAAATAGTAATTTAACCAGCTTTTCGCCCACCCTTATGTGAGCAACTAGGTGGACACTTTCCGTTGGAAACAATTGATCATATATAAAGTGTATTAGACCACTTTGATATATTAATACAATCGAATTAAAGGTTGTTTGTCGAAAAACAAATGACATCATTGTCAACCAATTTTATTCTGATTCATATGATGTCGAATCATTGTAGATTGATGATTGACGAGCTATTTATATATTTTAGTAGTAGTACCAGTGGCGTGTCGCACTTGAAGGGACCTCGCGAGGCCCTTTGCAAGCATGTCTGGTTAAACAGATTTATTGGGCAGATCTTGAGAACGAAAGTAAAGGGACCTCGCTGATGCGACTTCGCCCACATGTAGGTATATAAGTCCACGCTACGTCACTAAGTAGTACTATCACAGTAGCTACTTACATTAGTCAATAGATGGTACTTTTTGAGAAGACAAAGGCACCATATGATGAGTCAGTTTGGGGCCACTATCGGCGTCTATATTTCAGCTCGTATCTTATCTAGGGTCGCGTCCCGCCGACAGATGTCGCTGCGACGTGCGCCGGCAGCTTGCGCTATCTTTTGCACCTACTGACGACCCTAATTGGTATAAAATCCCACCCCGTGCGTAAAAGTATCTAATGGTCCCTTTGATACTGTTTTTTTTTCAGTTTAACGGTTTTTTTAAGCATGTCATTTGACATTAACGGAAAACGCAAAAAGTTAATTAGCTGAAATATTTTATATTGGCGCAGCATCCTTTACCTGATAGTAGCGTGAGTTTTTAGCAAGGCACAGAAAACGTTCGTTTTTTCTATCTCCCATATAGTTGCAACCCTATCAGTTGACATCATATAGTTGAGCTATCACGTATCTTTACCATTGGATAAACTATTAATTCGCAAAATTCAAGCTACGATAATTAGTGACCAAAATTAAGAAATCCGTCTCTTCCATCATACACATGTTACAATAACGGTTATAAAATGTTACAAAATTGTAAACTTTATAATGACCAATGTCACTCTTGCGTGATATTGAAACGGCGAGATTGGTTAATTTCAGTTACGTTCATAGCGTAATGTCGTACGGCCTTTTGTTATGGGGGTCCGCTGCTGACATACAAACTATTTTTGTATTGCAGAAGAGGGCCATCCGGGCTATATTATATATGGCCTTAAACCTCGAGATTCGCTAAGATAAATATTAACTGTACCATCACAATACACCTTCGACTGTATTATGTATGTACGCACAAGACACAAGCTTGCCGTTCCGTATCTAAGACTTCACAAGACTAGTGGCTCATTTACGGGGTTAAGTAATAAGTAATATTAACAAATTACCAGGCAATGTAATTGAACTACCTATCCATAGATTTAAATTACATATTATAGAGCATCTTATGAGAAACGTGTTATAAGTGACAAATATTTGTAATTGCTATTATACATATTTACCTTTTATAGATTTTATATCATAAAAGCTTAAGAATATAATATTTGTTATTGACACTTATTGTGAATTTGGCGATGAAAAGAGTAACTATCGAGTTTTTTGCTGGTTCTTCTCGACGATTTATAAGTCTTTATTTAAGCCGACGTAAATAAAGATAATTTCATTTCATTATTCATTCACATGAAGAAGGGAACAAACTAAAGTGTATAAAAATATTATAAAATTATACTCCACTACTCAGATTACAGAATTTAATTGTTCTGTAATCTGAGCTCCACTATTTAAACAAAAATTAACATCCCTCACGCCATGTAGTCGAGACCGTTGTCGTCGACTTAGCGAGTTTGGTTAAACATTGAAGTGATTTATTATTTGCACTTTGCAACGCTTAGACAGGAATCAGTAGAGGTACATAATAAAAGACATCTGTTGTTTTCTGAATACACCTTAAGTTTCTTTAGCGATCAAGGTAGGTACTAAGATTCTTTAATCAGTAAAAAGGTATTCTAGCACCTACCACCCATGTATTGGTATTCACTGAATGTACTAGGTATTTCAAATGTGTTTTTTAAATTGTGCATTAAAAGTTACTGTTTTATTTTAAAGTGGTCTGTGGGCTCGTACAAGTTAATGCAGACTAAAAGGTTACTCGGCAAAAAGTTCGACGGTAAAAAACAAACTTTCGAGTCCATTTCGTGTCAGAAACGGTACTGCATTAGCCGTGACGTTTTTATTGGCACAAAAAGTGTCCACTTGAAGCCGCGAGCGCCGGGACGCGCGACATGTGACGCCGACACCTTCTGTCACAGCGCCCTTCGCTAATTGCGAACTTGCTTTTTTTTTCATTTCCATATGATCATGCGTTGCGTCTTGAATCTGTTTAGAATCTGTCATGTATTAGAAAACTAAATGACAGACTGAATACATGTTGGCTTGGGGTATTTTGTTTTTTTTTTTTATTAAAGGCGACACACAAGCATTTGGCTGATTTGATGGTAAGCGGTCACCGTAGCTCATGGACATAGTACAAGTATCACAAAGTACATCACCATCATTACAAGTGCATTCATGAACTCTTTTTAAAGGACCCTATTTACTGGCCGACGTCTTACACTTAACTGCTGATCTTAATCGGCATTGTTAATATTTATCTATTTATTATATTTAATTGCATATACCTATGTAAATCCGACAGAAATTATGCAACACTGTTGGTGTTTACTGTCATAAGGAAGCTACCATTCTATTAATTATTATTCCCTATTATTCACATAATACAGATCTTCAGCTGTTAAGCTAAGAAGATTTTTAATAACTCTACATAAAAGTATACTTACATGTTATTGAAATGAAATGAAATGAAATGATCTTTATTTACGTAGGCTCAAATAAACACTTATAAATCGTCAGTACATACAAATGAAAATAAAAATTTACCACCGGATTCGGAAAGTAGCTTCTACCGAAATGAATATTGTTGGCTGAAAGTGGTTGTGGACTGTATAAATGAGACGTGGTTCACGATATATAAGTCACAAATTACACGACAACTCCTCAACGTCCTTTCAGATATAACGGCATGATGGTAAAAAACATGTTTGCTCGTAATTTCTGCAAATTGATGCTAGCATCTTAACCGAATCTGGACTTATATAACCTGTGCAATCGAATAGCAGGTGACCTGCGTGAGCCACCACGGCGAGTTCCTCAGCGGCGCGGGCGCAGGCCGGGCGCGGAGCGGGACCGGCCCAGTTCCCAGCCGCATGTGGCCTCAAGTGGCGGAGACACTTGTGCCGCCGAATGGGAGCGGGGACGTCAAATGCCGGGAGAGGCGTCGGCTCTGCTTAGATTTCTTTATTTGTAAATCAACCGATCAATTGCTGCTAGCTTCCATATAACGGTACCATAAAGATAGCACAAAGAATAAAGCGCATTAAAATCATATTAGACACATTAAGAAATTATAAAGAGTTAGGTTTATCATTAATTTCTAGGGCTTTGAGAATATACTTAAGCGTAGATATGCCATATTGCAATCTTATGTCCAATAGTTCTACCGAATAATAGCGACAAAACACATAAAAATGTGGACGTAAATACAAGCCAAATAACATTTACCAAGTACTTGAATGATCATTTTAACATTTGCCTTAAAATCGTTGGTTCTGTAAACAATACGAATAAGAGTCACATTAAGGTAACGACCTGTTTACTCCACGATCACTTCGATACGGGTACTGTCATAGTAACTCTAGTAGTTTCCAATGTATCAAGTTTATCGCAGTAGGTTATCAAGCCACCATTAAGCGTAACAGCGGAGCGCGCCCAAGGTGACTGGCACCAGCGCCGAGCGACCATGTGGCCAGCACTTTGATGCGTAAATAGCAGAGTGCGGTATCTGGCGAGTAATGAACAGTGATTGATTATCGAGTGCGATACGGCTGCGACACGGCGCCGGCGCCCGCGCCGCTCGAGTGCTCTAAAAGCGCCGCTTGGTATAGGTCAGAGACGGCACTTGAACCGACCATTACTGGCTGCACTTGTACCTGGAAGCGAGCGGGCTTGTTTGTGGATCGGGAAGTAACAACACAAGTAATACTCAGAATCATATATATGATTAACGTAACCTAGCCTAGGTGATCATAAGATTAATATAAAATTGTCATAAAAAAGTTTTGTGTTTTAGTAGATTACACTGTTTTATTTGGAAAATTTCCTAGTCGTATAAAAAGAAACTTCATATTTATGCACAAAAAACATGCGGGTTCTTAATTCACATACCTACTACAGTTTGACAGAAATTAACGGCTCTACTTTTTGCGATTTTATTTTGTACACGGTGAACAGTGGCTTTGCTTACTCGTATTATAGTGTGACTAATAATATGTATCTATGACTGCTAGTTGCTATTTGCGGGAATCATACACAATATTTATACTTTATTTAAATTAAAAACCACTCTACATCCTTAGACACCGTGTTTGGTTTCTGTACTTGAATTAACATTAAGATATGATATGAAAATACGTGCTCGTCATACGTTATGCGGAGCAAGATTAGAGGAATGTCTTGCCGTGATATCAAAGCTCGCTGATTAAACCATAAAGATCAGGGACGAGCGCCGAAGCGAGCTTACGAGATGGCGGACCCTCGTTCGCGTCGCGTACAGGCTGTGAACGCGTACTGCAGCTCGGCGCGCTAAGCCGGTCAGGTGTGCATTATACTCCGCGCGAGACATAACTCGCGATGTTATCGGCGAGCTGTATAAATATAGTATAAATTCAGTGTATAATTTTTCGGAGCCGACCATAAATTGGCGAGGGCTGCAGCCGCTAATGTATCGCGTAAATCAGCCGCCGGCCGGCGCGCGCGACGCGTTCGATTCACTATCTTAAGGCTATCTGTATAAGAAACATTATGAGTTGATGTCTTGATTGGCATAACGGCAGTGTCCATGCAGTCGCGGGTAGGGATGCGCCCTGCTATTTCATTTTTATTGAGAACTTCAAGTGAGCATAATATTAAATGATTTCTAAAGAAACAATGTTTAATTAGTTACTCCTTATAGAGACGTAGGAAGACAACATATGTATTATAAGAGGTAGTTCTAAGAGACGCCCCTAGCAGTTGTCCTCCGACATTCAATAGTACAGGGGTTTCCCTAGTGTAAGACTGAATAATATTAGAGGAATTCAATCTATTGTCTTTATATATAAAAATAGAATAGGTTCAGTACCTATTCTAGATTTTTTACAAAACAATTAATTGGAATAGGTGAGAGTTTTTAACTCCTACTCATCAATGTATGAAATCGATTTTCTGGCGAATGTTTCGTGTCGACAATCGGCGCAGCCCTAGCCAGGGATGGCACCGGCCCGCTTTAGTGCGCGATTACGATGCTGTAACAGCAGGAACCGAGTAATAGCAGCTTTATTGCCAATAGCGCGATAGCCGTACTGATACATCATCTAATGTGCGCGTGCGTCTCTTGCAAACGCGCTTTATTTTCGGATGAGATTTATTTTTACTGGCGGGCGGACGAGACTGTCCAGTCGCCGCAGCCAGACGCTAAGGTCACGGCTTCCATTACCGGCGCTGAACTCATTACATCAAATAATGAACTTGAGGAAGATTTAACATGCTGCCTTTTATACTTCTAACATAAATATAGATACACTCGATATGCATCCCGCATTAACCCATACACTTAACATCATTAAAACAACGATATCAAGAAAACGTAATTCAATCGCCGTAAATAATAACCGTGGTCTCGCGTCATCATAAGACGTCTCTGAAATTATGTTCGGTAATAATTTAGGAGTTGTCAGCATATTTTGAGCATCACCAAATTTAGCCCGCCATCAATATGAGCTGCCCTTTGGCAATAAGTCACGCGGCTCGTTAGCGCCGAAGGTGCGGAGGGCGCGGATTCCTCGCGCATACCGCGAGCGCCGCAGCATCGGGTGTGTGATTTACACAAACATCTTCATATTTACCAAATTCCGGATTTATTTTAAGAGCCTTTATTCTGCATAAACGCACAAATTATACATTAATGTTTAGATAATTCTATATGAATATATCCTGATATGAAGATGATCTCCATTCTTCCCTATTCTGGCGAATACTGCTTAGTCTAGCACGTACTTTATTAATACGTTACACATTCCGGCAAAGGATGACATATTTTCTGGTAAAGTTATATTTAAACTTCGCATGCCAACGATGCATATCTATTCGGCCCTACGAGAGCCGCACTGAGGGTAACAGCTCCCGCAACACATGTTGCCCTTATACGTTTATGAGATGATGTCTTAACCCCGACAGGAAATCACAATTTCGGAGCAAAGGAAAATCTGAATATTCTGGCAAATTAGACACTAATGAGTAGGAGATTCGCATGAGAGGTATGGATACTTATAATAAAAGATCAAAGAAGGTTGCTTCAGAACTCTTTCAGTACTGGTTTATAAATAGTGAAGGTAAACTTATAACAGGCTCCGCGGTCAACCACAGAATAACAAAGGGTTTTCTGCAAAGTCGGCATGTACAAAGAGTCTGCGAAGCTAGTAAACAACTGCGGGAAGTTCGCTACGGTGTTTGTGCTTGAAGTAGCGGGTAGTATCTGACGCGCACGTCAGCAGCGGAGCCATCTTCATGTAACAACTCTCAGTTTTCCGGCGGACAGACTGAAAAATAACTTTGATATGAGCGGCTGGGTGGCTTCGTTGCATGACCAGTTTCCTTGTAAAACAATAGTACCGTTTATGACAACAGTTTTTTTTTACTGTAAGGCAGATAAAAAACAATCAAACGAATTCAATGTTTACTTGCAATGGCCAGTAATAGAGGTAGTTTTTCCATCCATCCATTTGGTAGTAGGTACTATAACGTATACATTAAAATGGCAGTAATTGTCAATTGAATTTCAGTAAGTCGTGGGATGTTTTTGAGAAAGTATCCCCGACGAATGATGTTGTAGCAGTGGCTCCCTCTCTGTTTATAAGAGACTCGCCTGTCACCTGTGTAATTATATAGCATTAATTTATGTACGTAAAACGAAAGGCTACATTAATTATAGCACTTAAAAACTAAAAAGGGTCTCACAGGAACCAGTATTTTTATGATAAATTAATTATGTACATATATCAGAAGTGAGCGCATATACCGTAATTAAGAAATTATTTAAAAGCACTGGGCTATAAAAACTCATTAGTGTTGACGTCTGCTCTATAATCAAGCCCTTTAGGCATTTGTCTTTTGAAGTTTTAAAACGAATAAATGCACTAATTAGCTGAATTCCTCAACAGTGGTATATACTTACTGTATGGACTAAAGTATTGAAGTATACAATGCAGAAAAAAAATATTGCAGTCTTGTAACTATGCTCCAATTTGTCTGATTTCATCATTCATCTGATTTCATTATAGGTTGCAAAAGTGTGGCCTTGCGAAAGTACAATAGTTCCTTCAGTATATTAACCAGATTCTCTAAATCTAGGATCATGATCCAGATTACAACCATACCAAGGTAGCTCTGAAAATTTATTATGAAATTAGGTTTACCGCGTGTAGCAGTCGTTTTCAATTTCCAAAAAAAAAATAAAGTCACGATACCATATGCCCAATATGAAAAATATTACATGGGACAAAGTGCCATCCCCCAAAAAGTGTCATGGTCTCCACATGGTCCACCGGACCCCGCCGGTCATGCGCCCGACGCCGCGCCGCAGCGCGCTACCACACTCAACTCGTCTCCAGGCGCCGCTATAAATAACATCCGTAAAACGATACCGACTACATTCATCATATTTCAGAACAAATTTGTCATTTGATGTTTATTTATTGTTAGTTTGTGAATGTATATTAGTAACGTAACGAAGTGATGAACGTGTTCAACGACATTTACAGCTTTTTATTTCTATATTAGTTTATAATTGCGAGTTTTAAATTCTGCTACATATTAGAAGATAGAGAAAAAGTTAAGAGCCTTAATTTTTGGTTAACGGAGTTTCGTATGATAATAGTGAGCATTTGCCGCGAGTCGTTATGCACACAGTTCCTTACACGACAAGATAAGTAGTTGCGTGTCGTTGTGTCTCAGGTGGAGCATGTCGTAGGTAGTTGTAGTATTAAGTATGCCGTGCTCGGGGCAATAATGTAAGTACAACATGTAACGGTGTTGCCGCCTTGTCGCCTTGTCGCCGTACAGCGTGTCCCCGCAGATAACGGCCACTGCGACCAAATATTCGCACTTAGTACTTCATGTGTAAAGTTTAAAAATTGCTCATAAAATTGTACTTAAATAGCGCTAGGCTTTTAACAGTAAAATTCACACCTTCCTACCAGGTAAATTTAGGGGTTTTGGTTGTTTCATTAAGATAACAACAAATTAAAATATGATGCATTTATTCGAACTCACTTAACGGATTTACAAAAGCACAAATTATCTATATCGGCGCCAGAGCTAGTTTGATAAAATACCAAAGCCATTCCGTACAAAGCACGCATACCTAAATACTGTGAAAACAAACTCATACGACCAGTACCTGTCGTCAAGATCACGACCGGCATCGCGTTCAGTTCTTCAGCGATACATCGCTACCATGCCATGCACAATTTATACACCACATCTCAGAAGAAATATAATAACAGTATAGTGTTATCGCGAACAAATGTATGTTAGGTATGTTACACAAAAATGAGATAAGCACAATGCAAATATCATTGCAAGCGCATACATTTCTACGGTGCCTACAAGCAGTAGGTAGGTTGAATAAGTAATGAACATTTATATGAAATTCAGCATGACTAGTAAAAATCTAAGTCACAATATAAGTATTGTGATTTAGATTAAGATGAAGAAAGATGAAGTATGTTAAGACGTACTATATTAAACCAACTGTCAAAAATAAGTTGCAACGCATCGATGTTGTCTGTCCATTGAGATTTATCTTAAAAGTTACGATTTCCAAGATAAAGTGTGTTTTTGTGAGTAATACATGTACTCATGAATTTACTTAGAATTAGAACTAAGTAATGATGAACTGATAATTAAGTAGTCTATGTAAGTAGACTCTATAGTTTATCAAGAGCATAATCTATAGATAGATAGCATAATCTATCTTATTAAAGAAGTAGCCAATTGTTTTCGTTCTTTATTATTATCATCTAAATTTAACAATGTAGGTAGCTATGATGATCGAAAGATGATCGTCATTATCATCTTAAGAGGTTTTAAAATTTCTAACACAATAACAATAATCTTGTATCATTCTGAAAATATGCTTAAGTAATATATAAGTTAAGTTAATATATAAAAAAGTTGCAAATTCCAAAAATCGCTATCTTTCATTGCCTTGAAAATTTAATTACGCAATTACACAGCAAGGCAGATAGAATAGTTTGGCAAACTGATCGCGCATACTAATGGCCCGTTTAGCATAGCAATCGGTTTGGTAATCTGCTAATTTGTATGTGTTATCGCTAGAGACAAGTCATTTAATAGCAATTTTACCGCTGCCTAGGAAAGCGAGGTTTTTCGCGACCGGAATGCTAGTTGCGGTAGTCACTGAGGCGCGGGCGGTTCGCCTCCGACACCGACGACAGATATACGAACATCAAACATAGTGCGTCTGAGGAAGAATACTGGAGCAGGGCTCTGTTGTAACGCGTTGAGTGCATTCTGTGCGGAGAAAAGGTAACTTAACTTTAAAATACTAGTTATCCTGCATATGAATCTATATTACGTGAATACATGTGTAAAAAAAATATCTTTGTTGTTGTAGGTTTCTGATTTTCCTCTGCTCTTTTTAGAATACTCGCCATAAAGTACTATATTATGAGGCTCAAGGAAAAATTTATATTTATTCTAACTACGTTTAATTATTTCCCTTTTGAAAGAAATGCACATCATTCGTAAGGGATAAAATATCGAGATGGCACGTGATCCGCGCCTGACCTCGTGTAGCGATGGTGGACCCAGGTCCAATGTGATGTTACCTCATAAACGAGGGGTCCTACATTTTAGAGCCCACGTTGCTCTTACCCTTGTAAAGTATTGCGTCGGTAGGTACTCACACATTTAGAGGCGAAATACAAAATAGTTTATGCGTCAATGCGTCATTGCGTGATACAAATTGGCTCAACCTGAATAAACAATAGGTTGCAAGATAGTTCAATATCTATCAAGTGAACAGCCGATAAGCTTTAAAAGCATATTGGGAAGAAAGTCACGTGTCGGCATACTCGTATGTTTTAAATATATAATAAAATATTGCTATAGAACTCATTAAACAAAAACACATTAGTATTATTTGCTAACATCTGCACGTTTCCTCGCGCGCGATAGGAACAGTAGTTCTTATCCACATTACAAAATTATTTCTTTACAACTGTTGATACAATTTTAAACAGAACTCTATTGACACAGTTCCTGGTAGCCCGATAAGGTCGTACCTACAGTGATACTATTAGGTAATTAGTCAATATTTTTACTTTTGGGTGTCTTAAAAGTGGACCTTGTTGTTATGTAGACAATAAAGTACAAAGTGATTCGGCAGCGGGCAGATGTGGAACGTGTCATATCAGTGCGGCGGCGCGGGCGCGTTCCTGAGATATGCGCGGGCGCAGCGCGGTAATCTGCGCTGATTTACTAAGCGGCGCGTGCATTATCGTGCCGACGCACCGACACTAAATATGCGATCTACTGTGGCGTGCGCTGTGATCTGCGCGGTGCACCATATGATATATCGTATGCAACTAGTAAAATAATACAAATGTTCTAAAGTTGAAAACTCATACGAATTATTTAAATATGTACAACATTCGTATGTTCCATAGAATGTAGAATAGACTTAGCTCCATAACTTGTTAATAGAGAACATAACAATATTGAAACAAAAACAGCAAATATCTTTACTTTATTTAAGTCACTACTTTATCTATACTAATATTATAAAGAGGAAAGATTTGTATTTTTGTATTTTCTGTGTGCGTATGTTTGTAATGAATAAACTCAAAAAATACTGTGCCGATTTCAAAAATTCTTTCACTATTGGAAAGCTACATTATCCGGAAGTAACATAGGCTATATTTTATCCCCATATACCGACGGGAACGGGAATTATGCGGGTGAAACTTGCGTTGAAATAATACACATACGTGTATTACTTCAACTTTTTGGTATCTTTAATATCCTTGATTAAAAGGATACCAATATGAATAAATTGCATACGGACCAAAACTAAGGACTTACCATCGAATTTTCTAAAACAATTACTAAACTTCCAGTATATCTATCTATATGCGCTAAATGTAAGTGTCTTAATTAAGTTATTATAATTAAACAAATATACTTATCGCGTACCTTTGTTTCAGGTACATGCACAATGGTGACTCAGTGACATTTGACAGTGAAGGGTGACGAGTGTAAACAAGTGACGAGTGGCGCCAAACATTGTGGCGACAGCGACGTTCGGCGCATTAAACAGTCGATTGTGATAAACCGACAGTGGCGAGGAACTTACAGTGTTGAACAAAGAATTGTGGTGAAGCGCGAGTAGTGCGCGCGATGTTCGGCGGCGGCGGGGGCGGGTACGGCGGCGGCGGCGGCGGCGAGTGCGCCGAGGGCTACGGGCTGGGCTACGTGGCGGGCGGCGGCCGCCTGCAGCAGTACGCGGCGCACTTCGCGCCGCACCAGAACGTGTGGCACCACCACCACGCCGCGCACCACGACTCATACGGTACGCTCGGCCGCTTCTGCTGCCGCCCCTGTCCTGGCGAGGCGTCTATCGACTTTTGAGCGACTTGCATCAGACAATTGCAATTGTTTGGGTCTCTCTACAGAGCAAGGGCCTTTACTAAAATGTCATCTTGGTTTTGTTTCCGGCTTCCGTTAGTGCTATTGACTATTAGGCAAATCTAGCACTAAAAGTTTGATGCAGTTTACTATTACAGTTAGATATAGTATAGGCGAAGTCTGGGTAGCTTGCTACTAAAATACCAATAACACGAGTGCCATTAAACTAACAAGTATACACCTGATTCAACAATCAATGTTATAAAAACTCAAGTGGTATCAGTCAAGTCAAGTCAAGTCAAAATACTCTTTATTTATATAGGTTTGAAACAAACACCTATAAATCGTCAATCCAACATACATATAATTGCTTGTAACTGTACATACTATTCCATTGCCTTCATATTCGGGGTGTGTTATAAACACGAAGTAGAGCTGCGCTTAACTAACGTCATACAGAAGATAACAAACAGTAACAAAGAAGTGTTATCTTTATTTCGTATAAATAAATGTATGTCAACGCTTGTTTTCCAAAGTAGTATTGTATATTTCACAAATTAATTCCAAGGAAAGCGATTGAATGAATCCGTGTACTCGTGTGCTATGAAAAATTGTTTCAGTAACTCAGTCCTATTTTGTGACTACCTAAAAAATTACATAGTACCTATTTATGAATGAAACACAATTACTCACATATTTACTACAGCTTATAAACATAAGCTGTAGGCACTATTATTGGACGAGGTAAACACAAGTAATAAACAATAGATATTTCAGCCATAAAACTCCCGAGAAACTGTTAAGTCTCGTTTCCCGCTTAAAGGATTCCGAAGTTGTGGATAATTTGTTGTTTCATTAGACGCAGTGACGCATCATGTAGAACCACAAACATACGGTAATTGGGAGCAAATCAGATGATTCAATCATAATTCCTCATAATTCAATATGGTAAGTTCACTAAATGGAGCCTTTACCTCATCGCAAATCGTTTATCAAGTGTTTGAGGAAAAATACAAAGTAAAAAATGGTAACTACTCTTCGTCAGCAGGTACTCATGTTTAACTGGCTCTTTGGTATGTGGCCTGTGTATACTGTGGGATCTATTTATATTTTATCTGAGTTAAAATGCTTCTCAAGGTTAAACTTTAGAAGTGTCAAAGATCATTATTATATATTCGGGGATAGTCCATTACCGCGACACGAACACTTGATCATAAGGTCTGACTTTGACTCAAATAACATTTAAAGTTAGGCCTTATGATCAAGTGTTAGTTACACAATAATGGACTTTCCACGAAATATTTCTTGTCCACTTTAAAGTAGGTATGGAAAACTATTAATGAGTCCTGTTAATTGTGGAATATTACAAAACCTACTACCAATAGGAAATGGTGAAATAGATATAGGTATGTACCTAGTGTTTGATTTGAGGATTTTACGGTGTAGGTACTTATGTTACCCCGTGTAAGAATTCTTTGATCGAAGGGCATCGGCGAAACATCCCCGTGACGAAATCAACACTTTGAAATAAAAGATAAGAAGGTTAAAAACCGTAGAGCTAGTACGAAAAGGATCATCATCAATGTTGATGAGGCGAGTGAGGTGTGTAAGGATCGTGCCGTATGGCGTTCTCCCTGCCTACCCCGCTAGGAAGTGGCGTGAAGTTTATTAAGTTAGTTAGTTAGGTAAAAAATTTAAAAAAATTGAAAATGGACATAGACATACTTACCATCATGCCCGCTATCTCCAAAGGTCTTCCGTAGATAGGTGCAATAAGCTCCTTGAAATACGTTTTATCAAAAATAAAATTGATTGATTGAAAAACATAAAAGAGTATTAGAAAAGCGAGTAATTATAAAAAAATCAAATTGAAATTCTAAATCTGAATCTGGAGTTATTGAGGCAAACTTTTAGGTTCGGAAAACCTGCCAAGAAATAAGATTTTTTTAGGATAATGGTTATAATGTGTTTTATTAAATAACATTATTTAAAAATATTAGAAAATTGTCTAAAACAAGCAAGAGATTGCGAGTGTAATGTATGGCACGTTCAATATGTACATTCTATCGTAAGCCATTTTTTTTCGTTCGGCGTGTTAGAGTAGCATTTGAAATATTTGTCTTGAATAGTTCGGCTCACACTTCAAGAGATCAATTGGAGGCTTTGCCCATCTTTATAAAGGTACAGAGAATTAGACGCCAACCGGAAGGATACAGCTTTTGTGTGTATTATTATACGAGTTTCCTTCTCGTTCAAAAAAAAATATTTATTAATAAATACTTAAATCGAAGACGAACGTCAATAGTCTCGGTAGCTAGCTTCCTTTCCTACTATTTGAATTATCCTGTTCTAAAACAAACTTACGTGCGATGTGCGACAGCAGATCTGTTATTAGGTCATCGCAATTATTATTGTCCTCAAGCCGTTATCGCCTGCAGGATAAAGCGTTAATAATAATCCCATTTATGCAGATTGACAACGTTTTGTGTGAGTATGGTGTTGATGAATCAGCGCTGTTATTCACAGAATTATTTTCAGAAGGTAAATGTCATTTGTCATCGTTTCTGTTTGCCGAATGTGACGAAAATGATTTAAAACTATTTTCGTAAATTTTGAGTCGAACATGAGCAACGTTCTGTGGAATAAGTACTTTAAAAGACATTATAGATAGTTTTTAACGATGATATAATTTCATATCTCACAAAACCAAACAAGTGCCCTTAGGACACACAGATTAACGTTAAATCGGTAATTTGCGTTAAAAATTTTCATGATTTTTAGTAACCTCGATATGATATAGCGGTCATCTGAGAGACTACCCATGTGTTGATGAACGTCTTTTTAAAATTAACTCAGTTATAATACTAGAATTAAGCTAATATTCACAGACTTAATTATTTTATTTAATATATGTAATATATTTCAACTCGTTACCTCTACCTTTTACTAAGATATGAAGTCAAACGGGCTTACAATAAAGCGATCTTACTTATGAGAATAAGGTTTTTCATTTGAGATAGGTACGGGAACCAAAGAGGAACGGAATCAAGAAATCTCAATAAAAATGAGGTTCTGTAATGAACACGGTAGATACTTACAGTAAAAATAGCTCAAAAATTACTAAGTCTTTGAACAACAAACAAATAAATAGTGATGGATCACAAATCAGGGTACATGAACTAAGGACAATAACAAGTAATAGCTAATCATTGAGTAGTTTAAGGAAAACCGAGCTTAACTGTAAGTCTGGCATCGGCTAGATCGTGTGCGTCAAACGCGGGCGATAAGGGCCGGGCGCGGACGAGCGGCGCGCGCGCCGGCACTCGCCAGTGCCGGGCCTGACCTCTGACCGCGGAGTCGCGTGCACAGACACCATGTACACCATCCCGTTATTCTCCAGCTGGTTGCGAAATTTGACCGATGAAACAGGTCCGTCGTAGATTTTAACTCTACCCTTTCCGATTTAAATAATTACTCGGAAATTTACAAAAGTGATCAAACTTCTTAATCAATTTTTGGTGATAAAGTTTTATAGTCAAATTATGGCAATACATTTCGATAATGGTTTCAATACAATACTGTGTTTGTTTCTTTTAAACTTTGATGTTCGCGTCAATCTTCAGTGTTGTGATGCTAAAAGCACAATTTGCGACATCTTAATCTAAACAAATCCAACGAAATAACAACACATTGGACCTTTGTAAACGCATTACTAAGGTTCAGGCAAATGCTCGGATCGATTTTGAAAGCCATTTAAATTCGGACCGGCCAATATTTCTTTACCCCTTTTACATATTAATATTGTATTGGATTTTTCGTTATATGAAATCACTATATTGTCTCTGTTGTTGAAACTTAAAAAAATGATTGAGACGGGTTTTAAACAAAAATGTATCCCAACAAGCTCTGTACTGTAGTGTATTAAACACTAGAGTGTAGTGCATTGGACGGAGTCAAGTGAGTCGACAGTAAATGTTGGCGTTGTCTCACAAGCACTTGAGCAGCGCTGAGCCGTGCGGTGTAGTAATTGTGTGTGGCGACAGGTGGCGGCGGCGTGGTGGGCGCGGGCGCGGTGGGCGGCGTGGGCGGCGTGCCCGGCGGCCTCTACTCGCAGAACATGGTGATGGGCTCCTGGTGCGCGCCCTACGACGCGCTGCAGCGCCCTCCCGCCTATGGTGAGACATCACACCCTATTCTTTACAACACCATCTACACTCACATGGACTTTCACAAAGAACTATCTACGACTTGCGGATCATGCACCTGTTATTAGTTTTGGTTTTGATCGTGTCCTATGACTTTAAGGGATCTTATCCGATATTCATATTTTTAAATCATCGTTAACACATTTAGTTGATTGTGTTTGCACGATACATAGTTAGACACATCTACATAAAAAAAATCTGTACCAAAGACAAGAATAACATTTATGTGTAAATAAACATTTATCGAGGTTGATTACAACAATTTTGAGTTTGTTAATAGTTTTCTTAGTTAAATCTACATAAAAAAAATATTGAACCAAAGACAAGGATAACATTTATGTGTAAGTAAACATTTATCGAGGTTGATTACAACAATTTTGAGCCTGTTAATAGTTTTCATATTTAAATTTACAATTCACAATAACTTTAATGTACACATACCAACATATCGTGTTATCTACTTTATTTATATACGATTTGATATTATAATTATGTATATCGTGTTTTGTATAAAGCATTAAGGATAATTTACATTTTGCCTAACCAATTGCCTATTAAATGAATATTAATCGCACTGACATCATATTCGAAGAGCTTAAAGTGCTCGTACTCCAGCTTAATTTTTTCCATAACACCATAGAAAATAATGCCATGGATATATTTTTGAGCGTCCTCTAATTTCCTAAGCAGAGCGTATAATAATCGCCTATCGCTCGTATCTATCAATGCGCGTAACTTATTGCTAATATGTAACTTATCTCACTTGCCAGTAAATTATAGGTAAATTGCAAATTATGTTGTCAAAGTCATAACGTTTCGAAATATGCAACATCGATAACATGACTCGTGAAAGGATTTCAGGGAACTATTGACGAATATTAACTTTAAACGTTTACGTACTTTTACTACATACACATGATATCAAAGCGTATTTGCAAGTTTATTTCATCGTTTATCGGTTATGAAAACGAGCAATGATACCTATTATATTTTTTGTAATGAACCGAAACCATATCACATATTATTTCAAAGAATCATAACTAAGCTGTAATATAGTCCAACCACCAAAAACATCGACATCGATAGCAATAACTAAATTACCTTAGTCAAACTTTTGAATAGTTTACTTGTATTTTCCTTATAGTTAAAAAAAGTCTATTTTAAAACCGAGAGTAAAAGGAAGGAAGTAATAATTAATCTGTAGTGGCAATAGCAACATCACCAAAATTCATCACAACTCTTATAATCTTCTCATTCGACCCTGACACTGATGTCTGTGACAGAGACCAACTGTTAGGCTTTAAAGATTGAACAAAACTCTTACAATTGCTAACGGGACATCACCCGACGCCAGCTTTAGGTACATTCACAATATTATTTGTGGCTATTAAGTAAAGCTATTCGATGGTGATTCCCGATTGACATCGAACAATAGAACAACGACGGCGAGCGCTGACGCGCGCGATAAGCTCTGATTCACTGATCGCGCTCGGCGACACTTGTTGTTCCGATACGGCGCTCACGCAGTGAATCATCATTAACATCTGTCGCTGTTCGGCTCTTTATTTAATAAACTAAGAATATGTTATCCTTGGGGTCCGCTTAGATCATGTTCTAGGATTTAGCGAGGCTGGTAACTAGGTACATTGAAGCGACTGCCGCGGCCGATTTGGCCTTCGTAACGCTTAAATAGGGGAACCCGACAATTTCTGGATCATTATTACACATTCATAGTTGTTGGAATGTGCTGGTTTCATCACTATGTTCTTTGTCATCACCGAGCTAGTGGTATAAATACGTACATAGATTTGAAAAATCCAGAGGGGTTTGAACCCGCTCCCGGTTAAGAGGCGCGTGTCCTTACCATTAGCTACCACCGCTCCATTACAATTAACAAAACATCCTTCACTTTTCATACACCAGTTCTTTAATATGCCTTGTACTTTTTACGCATTTTTATGATAAAATTATTTCCAATATGTAAGCCTTAAGATAGTACGAAGAAATAATAAGTATTTAATTATCTACTTAGACTAAATCGAGTACAATAAAATGTCAATATCGTAACAACATAAACACGTTATCAGCTATGATTGGCTACTGTTAGACAGTTATCGCGAGCGATATAATTAGCCGTTGGCGATAAAACAATTATAAACGGACATCAGTCGGCCGGCCGAGTCTCTGTCCAAACAGGGTGACACTCCACGTGGCGAGCTTGTGACTTGCATTCTGAATTTGACTAACAGATCAATTTGAGATGCCGCACTTCCTTACTTACGAACCGAAACATATTTTTGCTTTGTTGACTTATTATTCCATTTTTTATATCTCACAATCTAAAGGACAGCGAAAGTATGGTTTATACTTTAGAGTTCTCCGCTATAATTTAAATTCACTGAATCCGCATGCGTCTGTCTTACACAAGAGTTACAATGCAATCATCATTATATTTTCTCTCACCACTGAGCTAATGGTGTAATAATACATGCGTTTGAAAAATTCAGGCATGTGATCGGTTGTCCTAACGATTGAGCTAGCACAGCTCTTAGCATTACTTCCTATTCGCATTAGCAGTAAATTAAAGGTAATTTTGATAACAATAGCAACATGTCGTCACCCTGTATGCGTCTATCGTGTGCGCGTATGTTTGTCGCGAGGGTTGTTTGTGGAGCCCGACCGCAGCTATCGCGGCGATTAGCCGCGCCGATAGTTGTTGAGGAAACTCGCGTCACATGATACTGCTCCCAATACCACTACGACATATCAAGCCGCATGAACTAATTGAAAATATTATAAAAAGACATCAAATTTCAATGTTAATAAATATTATATTAGTAACGCCATATTGAATCTCCATTTGGGTAAAATATAGTTGGTATTATGATCGACTTAGTCCATTATGGCAGGTAGTATAGTTAGATGTTTTCTATACTAATATTATAACAAGGAAAGATTTGTATTTTTGTATTTTTGTGTGTGTAAATGTTTGTAATGAATAAACTCAAAAACTACTGTGCCGATTTCAAAAATTCTTTCACCATTGGAAAGCTACATTATCCGGAAATAATATAGGCTATATTTTATCCCCATATTCCTACAGGAACGGGAACTATGTGAGTGAAACCGCGGGGCGCTGCTAGTCTTAAATTATAATAAAAACACTGATTTGTATTCTATATGTATACATTTGACGCAAGGCCAATAGACGGTTAATTGTTAACGAGCTGACCCAACAGTGCATTTTAAGACTTCCCATGAACTTTCCCACCTTTTTTTTATACAAACCTTTCATGACAATTACGATCACATCAAAAAAAGAATTAACCAATTTGGTCCAGTCGTTTACAAGTTAAGCGTACGAACATTTTTGGCGATTCGTTTTTATTTGTATAAATAGATTTGTGGTGTCTAACGAAATGAGATCGATATTATATTAACAATTTATTTTGTTAAATGCTCTAATTTTATTCATACGAGAGTGATGTAAGCAGAATGACTACATTCTCAGTTATTCGCGATAATCTTATTAATTTAATAATAGCGATGATTTCGCATGCAGTAACCGTATAGCAATTTATTTGTACTAGTTATCATTTACTAATACATTAACCACAAACAATGAACATGTTTAAACAGGTGTAGGTACATATTGTTTATATATTTATAACAAAAATACCTATCATCACTTGTGATCGCACCGTTCATACAAAATCGCTAGTTTCGTGAAAACACTCTATATTTTATATAGCTTATAATTGCAATGTAACACGAACAGTCGTGAGAAATGGAATTAATTACTAAGTAACATGTTACTTAAATAATATTTTTCGATCTCGTGTAGAATCGCAATCGATATCGAAATTATTTGCGCCTTAGAACCTTCTGTTGAATATAAATGGATGTCTAATTTCAGTTGTAGGTAGGTACACAGATATTTCTTCGGTTTCTTATAAAAAATATTTCATCGATTGTTGTAAATGCTATTTGCGCTACGTTAAGCACATTTTCTAGGTTTTGTATGCCAGAATAAAATCATCATCCTCTTGCCCTTCTCCCAGTTCATCTGGGGTCGGCGCAGTAAGTCTTCCATCTTCCATACGTCCCGGTCAGCCGTCATCAAGCTATCCAGAATAAAATAAATTATAAAATATATAGACCGAACGTATCTATAACACATTTTCCGTTTAGTTATTATTATTATCAACCATCATTGGTGGATGTTTAGCAAAAGCCACAAGGTGAAAACGACACTAATTTCCTTCTTACTTTTTCATTTGATTTAATGCATCACTTGATATACCTAAGTCTAAATGTAATACACAATTATATTTAAAATCTGAGAATACGATTATTATTTCCTGCACGTTGGTACTGCGATACCCGATCTCGAGCACACAGCGCGTTTGTCCCGGTATTCCCAGAATTGATAAGCGATTATAAACATTGTATCGATGTTCGCGTGCGCGTCAGCGACCGATATGGCGCACAGATCCAAAACAACCACTAGAGTACGAGACAACTGTTCCTTTTTTAATACGTCATCAATAGTCATCATATATGACGTACTTCAGTCTGTATGGTGTTATAGGATCATGAAGAGACTGCATTGTTTCAAATAATAGAGTGGTTATACAGCAGTAGGTAGGTATTTGGACTAATTATACGTTTCCCTCATCTTATGATCAAATAGTAGTATGTGGTATAGTAAACAGATAGTTCAAATCAAAGTCTAGTTCAGTTAAACTAAATATAAAGACAGGTAAAAGAATATACTTATCTGTCAAATGCAAGTTATAGTTCCTGAGACGTTGGCAGTTAGATAAGTGAGGATATGTTAGTAGATAGTAATATAATAAGGACGATTACGATAATTTCATTTCAACAAAAGTGTTATCGTGCTACAGTCGTCCCCGCTCGCTGCAGTGACCCAAATCCATTAATTCGGCGCCATTATCCGCCCGTAATTGTGTCGCGAGATAAGCCGCCGCTGAAGGCTTTAGGCAGGTGCTAGCGGTTATTAATGTATTTCACTTTAGGAATTGGATGGGTGCCTATCCGAGCCGAACATTGATCGCAAACGTTTCAACTGTTGGTCCCACATAAAATCTGCTTTACCTACATAGACGTCAGTGGTTCCGTCTAATCAGATACAGAGTGATTTGATAATCTATAATATGTATATCTCGACTCAATTACCATATAACACGAATAAGTAAAACACGATATCATTGGACCAGTTTACAAAAATGTAATCAACAGAAATTTAACCACATGCTAACCTTAATAGGACTTCTACCGACTAGCCAAAAAGTTAGATAAATAGCAAAATATTGGACTGACAGGGAGGTACTAGCTATAAGATTGATTCTAGATGCAGTGACCTGATGAATGCCCTCGGTTAACTTTTAGTTCCTCTAGTTTCTAGTATAGTAAATATATGTTCCGCCTAAAGACCAAGAGGTACTGGGTTCGAATCCCAGGTCATGCCAAAATTTGTGGCTGGGTGATGCAATATTTAAAAAAATAAAGACTGAAGTCAGAAAGATGGCAGTATTTCACCCCCGTGCCTCGGAAAGCACATTAAGCCGCTGGGTCCTACTTCTGCTCCTCTCTTCGGTCAGGTCGGATTACCATTTCACCGAAATCGGTTAGGAGGATATTATTAGTATGTGTTAGAGCCCCGTCGACTCACAGATGGCGTGGTGGAGGTGTACGAGGACGGCAGCGGGCGCGAGTGCGTCAACTGCGGGGCCAACAACACGCCGCTGTGGCGGCGCGACGCCACCGGCCACTACCTGTGCAACGCGTGCGGCCTGTACACGCGCATCAACGGCGTCAACCGCCCGCTGGTCAAGCCCGCCAAGCGGCTGGTGAGTGCGCCCATCACCTGTCTGTAACCGCTCTCTCTGCACAGGTGCCGACGCCGAGCTCCTCTCGCGGTTCTATAAGGACGGCTCCGTGCAGAGATGGATGAGTGTGGAGGGCATGGCCCGCGGCATGAAGAAGGTGAGTCGGTGGCGTGTAGACTAGTGCATGACCTCCTGCACGCTGACGCTCTTCTTTCCACTTCTTAGCTTAGCGGGTGATAGGCTACACGCTACCGCTCCCGATTTCAGCCGGCGCTTGGCACTCAGTTCGCACCTTTTGTTATGAATTAGCGCAATACCGCCAGTTAGCTCTCCCAAGTCAATCGGTAATTGCAGAGCTTCATTAATACACTGTCTTAACCAGAAATAGACATTTCAAAATTAAGTTTCAGACGAAGCGCAATTACTTGACATTTTGAAATTTTAGATTACATTTCCTAGTAAAGTCGTAACGTAGATCTGAATTTAATTCAAATATTAAGGCACTCAGTTGTGAAAAGTTGCATAATGGAGAAACACATAACTTTGCTGATCTTTCTACACTAAAATTGTGCTCCAAATAGGTAATTCAAATATTATAGGTTTATGGCGACAGAACACAAATTTCTAACCGCTACCAATTTCTGTACTCATACTAACTCTTCTTCATTGGGTTGAATGTGGTATTGCGTTGATTTATTAACACTTGTATTTAGTTATGTACCTACTTAGTTATCATTCGTAGTTTGTTATTATATTAATAAGTCATCCAACATTAATAAACTTACTTACTTACTTCACTACTATTATTAGTTATAATATTGGATCATGGTCACACATCCATAGTAATCTGAATGTAATTACCTAATGTAGGTTCAGCAAGATGGCCTTTTTTACCACGATACCAGTGGTTTAAATATTTACTTAGACTATTGATTTGGATTACCTACTAACAGATCCTGAGTTATTCACTTGGATTCGAGCGAACATATCTTGTATCTTAAACCAACTATTATCTCCATTACCTATAACTAACGCTGGCTGGTTCCTCGCGTAGGTAGGTAGATATCTTTCTGTCAGCGACCCCGACCGAAGCGGATGACACGCTGGATAATCAACTAGCTCTATCCAATCTGCTGACGAGCGTCTGTCGGCCGTCCCAAGTGATAGCTTATTGAACAACCTGTGGCAGTAGCAGCCGCGTTACGTTAATGTAACTCTGAATCGGCGATGCAAGTGCGCTCCGGCGCGGCTGATAACGCACTTCACCGATGCAGACCACTTAAAACGTAGATACCTCGCGAACCCCTCGCCTCGGCGTGCCAGTAGTGTACGCTCACACTGCACGATATAATACAACAGATATTTTAGTCTACAACTACTTAGGCCGATTCGATATTGATTTTATGATCTAATTTTAGATTGGTCTTGAGCATCCTTATTGAGTCAACAGCCTATTTTTTGCACCTTATAATTTGCCCTTTCATCATAAAGTGGCTTAATGCTACGTACTTCTGCAATTATCTTCATGATTAATTTGTCATTTGATATTATTCTGCTATTGTCTACTGCTAATCATCTGGTTTAGGACGCCATTTATATAATTGCAACGAGCTGTTTTTTCTATTTGAATAACCTAAGTATCTATTATTGTGATATTTATGAGCTTGTAGTCCTTCAAAAAAAATCATTTTTTAAATTTTCATTCTGAGACGTTATAAATTGAATCAACAGTCCTACCTACCTAGGTATTTTTTTTTCTAAACTTCTGATAAGTAATAATGCAATACTGTTCAACCTATCTCTAACTACCTAATAGGGATGAAAGGAATTCCCTTCAATGGTAAATGTCTAGGGATTTCCAAAATATCTCCCCGTGAATAAGTACTTATAAGTTTATTGCATTCCCTTGCAGTCCATAGTAAACTTGTCAAACAGAAACAATGCCCTTGGCATTTCGAAAGTGCATTTAACTTAATCGAATATCCAATAAAGGCTGTGTATCCGGCTGTGTGTACGTGTGTTTACGCGTGTTGTCACTGAGTTATCACTGTCAGGCGCAGGGCGCGGCTGCGCGCACGCCGACCAATCGCAGGGCGGCCCGCCCGCCATTGGTCCGCGTAATGCGCGGCAACCATTACTGGCCCGCGCCCGCGCGCCTCGTAGCATTGTCTTGTAAATAAAGCATGCGCATTGGAATTTGTCCGCTCGGAGTAGCTCCTACACATTAATGTAGATTGCATGCGGTGAATGAATAGGAATGGTTCGATTAAAAATGGCGTTTGTTTGGTTTGTGGAGTTATTTTTACATTATCGATGTATGTAAACAAACAATTTATATTATTGTATCTTAGAATCTGTTTTATAGTAGTACCTATTATTATAGCAGTAGATAAGTATAATTCAGTAGCACTTAGTATTACAGTGATGGAACCTATGCTTTGATGACAAATTTCACTGGACGGATTAAAAATCTTATAGATGTGTAACCATGATCTACTTACTTAATTGGTCTCCTTACAATTAGGGCTCAGAAAATTAGAAAACGTCGCTCTAGTGTCATGGTTAATTACCTATAATCATAGCCAACCTAAGTAAGCTTTTAGACATAGACGAAGAGGAAATAAATATTACGTATAAGTAGACTAATACTAAGTAGTTTTAGTGAGTTTGGTTATTTTTATTTGTAGGTAACTTTCCTTCATATTAAAAGGACTAAGTATCTATACCTATGCGTCTATATTAGGGATTGGAATCCAGCGGCATTTTCTGCTGGATCCATCAGAGCAAATGTTGTGCTAGAACTTGTGGATTGCATAATCCGGCTTTCCAGTCCCTAGTAAGTAGAATTGGAATCCAGCAGCATGGAACCAGCAAATGTCGCTGCATCAAGCACAGCTAAAATTGAACTAGCCCCAGTTGGATTGTTGGATCCAACATTGTAATCCCTAGTCTATAAGTATCTCAATAACCGGTGTGAGGCCCCTGCCCCCTGCCCCCGCACCCCGTAACGTGTAGTATTGTCGCAGTCAGCGGCGCGGCGGCACGGCCAGTGCTGCACCAACTGCGGCTCGCGCACCACCACGCTGTGGCGGCGCAACAACGACGGCGAGCCTGTCTGCAACGCATGCGGCCTCTACTACAAGCTGCACGGCATCAACCGGTAACTACCCACACCATATTACATTGACGGAACAAAGATTTAGGATTGATGAGTTCATTCTTCATCTCCCCAGTGTTTTGAAAACAATGTAATGCACAGGGACCTCAGATCAACAGAAAAAGGACAGGGACTTGTTTGCATTGACAGATCTCGTATCGTACGTATTTGACAATAATATCTTATTAAGGCTGTACCAAATGTTTTCTTTTAAAAGACGTCATGTAGTTTTTGTTCAACCTAGGTACGACCAATTTCACATTGCTTGGAAAGAGTTTTCAGATCGATGATCACGCTGAAACAGCATTAGTTACGGGGATAAGACCACATTCTCAGAGAAAACCGACCTGAAGCAATGGTTCTTAAGCGACTATATCCCGTTTGGTGACTTGAGTGCCTAATAGAATAGCTGCAGACCCCCAAATCAAAATATTACGTAGTCGTTCATGGCGATCTGACGAGGGACATAAAATTCTTACCTTGCATTGTTTCTTATGCTAATGCCTCGATAAAAGCTTTAAAAAAAATCGAGTGACAATCTTTGTTGCGTCTACTGTCATCAGATCACCCGTTAAGTTTAAAATTTCCGAGCCTTACCTACGCTTTGTCATTTACTTATTTGACGGTATGATTTATACATTTTGCAGACCTTTGGCTATGAGAAAAGATGGCATACAGACAAGGAAACGGAAACCGAAGAAATCTGGCAACGGCAACAAACCCCCACAGGACGCGGCCAAGAAAGATGGACACAGCTCACCTAGCTTAGATGGTTAGTAGAATCTGGAACTTATATATATTATATTTGAAACAAATAGGTGACCAAAAGCAGCAAAAAATATATAGCCACTCGAGATTGAAGCAATAAGTACACATTCATATTTTTCCTTTCAATATGTTCTCGTCACGATACGCAGTACTTATGTAAGAATAATGGTATTCTTAGATAAGTATTTCACATAACATTTTCCGCTTCATTCTAATGTTAAGGCTGAAATAAAATGGTTGCTTAACCTCAAAACTTATTCTCGTTACAGAGAGCAAACCGAGCGTAGCGGAGGTGCCGCTCCCGCTGACGTCGTCGATGTCCAGCCACAGCGCGTCCAAGCACCGCGAGCCGAGCGCGGAGGCGTCGCCGCACGCGCACGCGCAAGCGCACGCGCACCAGCACGCGCACGCGCACGCGCACGGCGGCGCGCACGGCCAGTACCCGCTGGGGCTGTCGTCGCCGCCCTTCCTGTCCAACCCGTCGCTGTTCAACATCAAGAGCGAGCCCAGCGCCGCCAACGGGTACGAGGGCTACTCGCACCCCGGCGGGCACTACCACTCGCAGCAGCACTACTTGCACGCGTTACAGGTACATTATCTTACTTTGGCTTCTATCAATGTCTAAGTAGTAATAGCGATCAAAGTTCGACCATAAAATAGGTAGGTACTAGGTACTGTTGAACCAGAACCAGAAAGCTGAACGCGTCCTTAACCGAAAAAGAGGAGGTTCTGCATTCGTATGTATTCTGAAATAATATTGGACGATATTATACACGCTCTTACGTAGAATTCTAGACTTCAAATTAGCTATCATATTTTTAAAGGAAACTTAGAAGTTTCTCACTATAACTGTTATAACGTTATGATTCTTTCGCTAGATCACAACAGCAAATCCTAACGATACCCCTATTCTGTTCCAGTACGGGCTCAGCAACGGCGACGAGGAGGAGGGCAGCGGGTTCCTGCACCAGCGCAACGTCACCGCGCACGCCAAGCTCATGGCCTCCACGTAGCACACCCCGCACACCATCAACACAAGTCACACATAGACAAATCAGTGAACACCATCGAACAGACTGTTGGGGTCTTTCAGAGGTGGAACATGTGAAAAAAGGGGCTGAGCAAAAGGCACCGCCCTTCAACAACATTATTTAGTTTCTGTATACATCATCCATCGACGTATAAGGCGTTTTCATCAGATCTACAAAAATTCTCCACCATCGAACGGTTAAGCTGCACAGGACAATATAAATAAGTAGTCAACGAATGAGAATCTATGATATTTGATTTTGTGAAGAGTGGAAGCTGATGGAAGCATTTTCTTAATATTGTAAATCGTATACTTATTCACAGTTTTGCATTCAAAAACCATTACATAACATAATCAGTTGCACAATCTTAAAAATAGCCCAACTTCAGATACCGAAAATATTTTAAGTATTAAAAATGCATTGTGTCTTGGAGACTAGAACGTAGAACATACGTTATTATCTTAATAGAATTTGATTATCTTTCGCATAGTTAATGAACATTACAAAAACATAATAGAGAAATTTAGGATCTCCGCCATGTCACCATTTTGCAACAGACGAGCAACATGGCACTTTGTACATAGTTTTACTATAGTTCATTTGTAAAAAGTAGGAATTAGCAAAGGGCTGTATCTAGCGTACCTACTGACTGAAACGATATTTACGCAAGTATTATAATTATCTCCTAGTAACTAGATATTTTAACACAATCAATTACTAATTCGCTCCCCACTGAACTAGTCTTGCATTCAAGTTTTTAATTAGTGCATTTTCGATACTATTTTGGGGAAGAAGTGATGATAGTTTTTATCTATATTTAAATGCTGCCTTAAAAATTGTAAATATAGATTAGTTTTAAGATATTTTTAACAGTATTCTTAGGTCACATAAATTACCAATATAAAGAATCTTAAATGTGTTCACGGGCTATCAGGACTGTATGTATTAAAAAAATATTGATTTACAAAATATTTGCAATCAGGTCGGTCTCTGTGAGGTTACGACAGTGAAACTTGTGAACTAGTTAAGTAAGACGAATGGCATTTACTAAATAGTTGTAAATATTAGAACTAAGCAAGAACAAAATTATACGAATAAATTAGTTATAAATAGTTTATTTTATATGGACGTGGACAGACTAGCGGTTGCGCAGGATTAACATGGCTTTTCATGTGATACAAAACTACAAACTGCATTTAAATCTTTCATTGTTGATAAATCATAATACTTAAATATATAAATAATAATCGTCAAAAACAATTTTACAAAGTGCTACCAATTAAATTGTTTTTGACAAACAATTAAGCAATTGTATGCATAATCGAAAAGCCAATTAACCTTGCAGTTCATTGAATAGAAATTGATGTACAAATGGTACCTACTTATAATATAATAAAAAGCGAAATACATTTTATTTGAGCACAGCCTGCGTTTGTTTGTTTGTTTAGACACGTGACAAAGAGAGTGATGAGTAGGTATACCTAATGTTAGTGGGTGGAGAGGAAGAGGAGCAAGAGATGGATGGATCGTGTGAAAGATGATATGACTTAAATGGGAGTGGATAGCTTGAACTTGAAGGACGACTGAATGACACGCATGGAAGAGGAAAACATACTGCGCCGATCTCGGATGACCTGGGAGAAGTGCAAGAAGCTATCCTGCGTTTGTATTGTCTCGCTGGGCGCGCGGTCACGGCTCGCCGCCGCGGTCGCAGGCGCGCAGCGCGGCGCCGCTGAGCCGGTAGTAGCACCACTGCTCGGCGCCCGTCAGGTTCACGGCGCCCTTGCTCTCGTAGAAGCTGCGCGCCGGGTTCCACTCCAGCACGTGGAAGTCTAATCGGGAGCAGCCGGTGCTCGACGCTTCCTGCAAATGGCATTGTCTATTCTAGAATACAGTTATACATATCCCTAGTGAATGTTGGTTTGTCTTTATCATGCAACAAATAAGTAGGTCTTATATAGATTCTCACTTTGGTTATAAAATCGAGAATAGAGGCAGAATGGTAGTCACAATTCTCGAGCTAAATTTAAGCGTTGAGCGGAACTAACAACGGTCTTTTCAATTTAACTAAGTACCTACTTACAAAGAACTCGAGAAATACTGGAGAGACTTTTAGTACATGTGAATCCCAAATATTTCTCAAATTGCGGAAATCTTGGTGCACGTTCGACATGCCTTAGGCCAGACCATATAGGTCCTTAGCTGTCCTCCTTAGCTGATGGTATAAGGGGCGGCAAAAATGTATTTCACTCTTAACTAAATCTAGGCTAAAGGTATCACTGCGCACACCCGGGCAGCCGCCGTTACCTTAGCGACCGCGTTGAAGAGCCGCTGTCCGACGCCGCGGCGGCGCTCGCCGCTGCGCACGTACAGGTCCTCGAGCATCATGGCGCGGCCCTGCCACGTGGAGTACGTGGGGAAGTACAGCGCGTAGCCCACCACCGGCGCCGCGCCGCCCGTCAGCGCAGCCACCTTGCACTGGAACGCCGGCGGGGAGATCTCGAACCCGTCGTGCTCCAGCTCTGACGAACCGATATTATTTTACTAACCATGTCGATTTCTGACTCACGATATTGGACTGCCTCGTTGGTCTAATGCGCTGCCAGAAGACCAAGAAGTCCCGGGTTCGAATCCCGGATTGGGCCAAAAATTTGGGTAAGTATATATTTCAATATCGGAACTCAGTATTACGTAGTTACGATTTATTCATCTGTGGTATCAGCCCGGAGGCATGCGCTGGCTGTTAATCACCTGATGCTTTATTCGCGGACGTAGAAATACCTACTGCATACTCATAACCATACAAGTCTTATTCTCAGATAATCAGGGAACAGTAGTCAGAAAAACTACGTAGTAGAAAGAAGCCCCTTTGACCTTGCCTACCCCGTTCGGGGATCACGGGCGTAATGTTAAGTATGTATCTTTGTATGTAGAAAGAAATTACCTACTATAAATTGCATACATAGTAGGTACCGAATGCTAAAACTTGTAGGAATAATATTGGTGGTGTAATATTTTCTATTCTCTTACATCCCCAACATCATAGTTTTACTCACAATCATAACTAGTAGCTCCATCTGTCGACAATGTATGGTAGTTTTAAACTTTATCGTACGAACGAATTCAGCTAGATGGCTCTAGTAACGCGATAACAAAAGCGGTTTATCGCCGAAAACGTATAGGTTATTATTTACTAACCCCTCACAGACATCTTAGGGCCGTCAGGCATTTTCTCGAAGTCTGCTAGTTCCTAAAATTACACAAAACAAATCTAAATAAAATAACGAGTGATCGACAGTATGAAGTACAACGCTCAGTACTAACACTTACCTGGATCATTTCGGCGACCGCTTTCATGTCTGCTTTCGTAGCAGATCGGATTTGTATTTGTTTATCATCATATTTCGCAGACTCACTCATTTTGAATAAAAAGTCTTACTACATATGCAATTTAAATAAACTTTAACCGCAATAAAATGATAAGTGTCAAACTAATCAAATTGATTCTGACTGACAAGACAATTTGTCAAAGTTATTTTTTTTATAGTCCGTGGTCCGTTTCGATGTGTGGAAACTATCGACGGTAGTTTTGGGAGGCCACAATGATTCACAATTTCTCAAAAATTAACCATGAAATTACTAATTACTATATTAATATTAAGAAATAAATACCACAGCTCCCTGCCCTTACTAGTTGCACCAATATTAAATAACAATATGTACCTAAATTGCAGAATCATCAGTTCATAAATATGTAACATTTGTAATTCAAATAAAAAATATAGGCTCTTAATATATTGCTTTAATAAATAAGACAGGTTTTTATCGAAGACATATCTCCGAAACAACGAAATGAAATAAAATAAAATATCATAACTTTATTATTAATATATGTATAATACAAATACTATAATTATTTGTAACATTAAATATTATAACTAAATTATACATAATTACACTTTCAGTCAGCTTAATTTTAACTAAAGAGATAAGAAATTAAACATAAACAATTAACGTTATTTTCGTATAAAAATACAATTTTCTGTTACCTTTAAATACAAATATGTATTAAATTAGATAAACTCTAAGATATTTTTTCTAGAACATACGTTATTCATTATTATAATACAGTGAAAATGCAAGTGAAACGTTAATGTTCTAATATTTACATAAACAATAACATTTTAGTTTACCTACAAAATAAATCGAAATGACGAAATATGCAGAACCTTCTGCTACGTTTAGTATTAAGAGATTATTGCGTTGCTTAGCCTTTGTAAAGCTGTACCTAGGGATTGTCTGTATTTTTATTTTTAGTATTGAATTAACCTTCTATACCAATTGTGAGGCACGTGCGACCCTACGTTCTGTATCGACATCAAAAATTATAGAAGCATCAAGCATCAATATTACAACAGACTTTATTAAATGTACACATGATTTTACGGATTTTAAAGTAAATTTGAAGCAACTCGAAAAGAGTGATTGAGTGAAAAATGCACTAGTTATTAATAAACTAAGTACTTTTAATGTTATATTTTGCTTCGGCGAAATTAGTATCCTATTCAAAATAATAAATTACTGCTTTCGATAAATTTTTTTTATAAAATATTTGGAAACGTTTTTATCAATAATACTGACGGGACTAAACGCGATTTGCATTATGTAGTACATGAGTACTTACAGCTTGACGTTTCGGCCGTGTTGCAACGACCGCGGTCATATCGCGTTTAGTCCCGTCAGTATTATTTCCAGTAATAATGCAACGCGAAAGTTTAAAATCATAAACGTTTATAACATAAACAAGATTCTGTTTTGAAACACAAACTGTCATTGGGTAAAAATAAATAGATTAAGCGGACAGGCCATTTCGGAACGCAGGGTTCATGGAAGACGTTCGATTCTCGTAACGTTAATATTAATGAAATACAATTCTGAGAACATGCAATATCCTATTGAATCCCTTAGTCACATAATATTACATTAATAAACATCTATACAGAGTACAAGTTTTATAAATATTGTCTAACAATGCTAAGTGCAACCGGCATTTAGTACGCGCGGCCGCGAGCTCAGTACTCCTCTCCATTAACGACGAACGATCTTCGTACTCGGAACATCTCATGTGTATCCGTGAGAGAGATTAAGAATGATGACACATTTTGTAAAAACTTGGACTCGGTATATAAATATTTACGAATGTTTGCGGTTGGAAGTACATTATATTCAAACCCATTCGCGTACGTGTTGACGCCAAACCTGCGACGCAACCTAAACTAATTACTGGCGTTCAGCTGATAATGACATACACTTGCCATCAAATAAACTTCCTATGTGTATATAAACGCAGATGATGCTCAGCAGCCCGATAAAGGAATGGGAGTTGAATCAATACTTTTTGGATTAGGCATCATTATAATTAACTACCCGATAAAGTTAAACTAAATCTCTATAATATAATAACAAAACGACCATAGCCTGCACGAAGAAGCGTAACGACATTAAACCCAAGTTTTGCTAAGACAAATCTAAAATTCGAATTTTATTTATCTAATTCTTACACTTGAACACCTGACAACAGCAAGCTGCAAGAGACTCCACAGCTCTCCGTGAGACAACTTTTTATAATTAGCGATTTTGTTCTCATGACGTCGCTCAAATTATGCAAAATCCAACCAACCATAAACAAAAACAGATCATCATTTGGTTATCAAGATATCAAAACAAAGTCAGCAAAATAAAAAGAATGAGAAAAGCTTAACATTTATGTTACTTTTGTGACCCACTTGAAAAATAAAGTGTGCTGATAAAGTTTTAACCCGTTTCATACTACTCGTACAAAACTCAAGACATCATCATCTAGCTACAACTCTGGGATACTGAGGTGCATATACAGGACGACTACGCGGGTGAACGCTCTACCTAGTGTACTTAACTGGCAACCCGACCAATACGCCGCGAACACGTGACTGCGTGGAATACGTACCTACTCGAAATCAACGGGGGCAGTTCCGTTCACGGAAGGTCATAAATCGAGTACCTAACGGAATCGATGAACGCGTATCCCACAGGGAACACGAATAGTTAAATGCCGCACCAAGTGTAAACGAGACACACATTCCATCGTATAGAAAGTACAGCAGCAGCAAAAGTAGCTGGGCAGTTTTGACCTTTATTCCCAGGGCATAAGGGTGAGCCACTTTAGTCGCGCAGCTAGAGGGTGGGGGGGCGGCTAGTGCGGGAACTCGGCGCGCAGGTTGAACTCGGCGTAGGCGCTCGACCACGACGTGGCCGCCACCGACGCGCCCGCCTGCGACGCTGCGGACGACCGAACGACATCACTATTTATAGCGCTATGTCCCGACGGATGGATTCAACGAGACTTGGTATTACATTGTATATTTAAGGTAATTGTATAGCCCCTTGTCACTACTTTTTCAAATTTTCCATCTAACCCAGCCCAATTTTATAACTGAATGTGGTTAAAGGAGCCTGCAGTCTCTTTGACTCTGCCTACCCCTTCGGGGATTACAGGCGTGAAGTTATTTATGTATGTATGTAACACGGATTAATTTTCGTTTATTTTACTAAAAGAAATGCACTGAGAAATATTAATCTTTTGACACCCAGTGCCGCTAATAAACAAGTACCTAATTTTCGTTAATATGAGTATTACAGACTTAAATTGGTATGTATAATTCAAGTAAATAATTAAAACTCGCTTACTCAGTTGTGCGATAAGTTTGTGCGGTGTGACTGGAGTCGACCGGGAGTCCTGGCTGCGGTCGTCCTTGGAGTCGCCGTCTAAATGGAATGAAATTGTGTTTAAAATTAGAAAACTATTGACAAATAGTGTGTTAATATGTGATGTTAGTTGTTTGTTAGAGTTGTGAATATCAGACAAGTGAGTGAGTTGTATAAGAACCGTGTCTTGTGGCGCTCAGATAATTTTAGTTTAATTTTAGTATCAAATAAAAAAGGATGAACGATGATGAAGATAAATATATCCTACAACATCACATTCATTGATCTTACTCTGAGTTAAATAGCTTAACCACTTGTATTACGGGTATCAGAATGAACAGTGGTATTACAAATATATACTTAAATATTAGATATTAACACCCAGACATAGAACAAACACAAGTATTCATCACACGAATCTTTGTCCTGGGTGGGGGATCGAACCCACAACTCTTAGCGCATGGGGCAGGGTCACTATTAAATGCGCCATCGAGCCAGTCAAAAATAACGAGATATCAAAAACAAATAGATAAATAAAAATGTGGAAACATACGCCGAGCCACCAGTTGGATACAAATCAAACTTAACATGAATAAAGATCGCAAGTACATAAAGACGAAACGTATTTCGTCTTTTCGATTTAAAAAGTTGTGTTAAAGGCGCTATATAGTAAGGTAAGTAAAAGGTGTAAAAGCAATGCATGGTCGTGGTCGCACCGTGGGCGGCGCGTCGGCCGCCCTGCGCCTGCGCCTTGAGCAGCTTGCTCATGGTGTTGCGCGGCGTGGGCGGCGGCCGCTCCAGCGCGCGCCCGTGCACCACCGACATGTGCCGCTCCAGCATGTACCTGGCGCCGGGGGGACCAAGCTTATTACTCTTTCACATTACATCAACAATTACCAATTCTGATTACATTCTATAATCTATGTTTTTCTCTCAAAATATCAATCGATTTTCCAACAAAACATAACATATTGCTAAAGTAACCTCCTCACCAATACTTAACATTAACATCGTAATATTTAAATAAGTAATGTCCTCCTAATCGATATCGGTCACGGCGGCCAACCTCAACGAGGATTAGCCAACTGCGCAGAAGATATTGTAGTGCACAAGTGTGCACAAACACAGGTGCACTAGAGAGTGCACTTAATATGGACCGGACTCTCACCGGTGAGGCACCAATTCGACATGACCGGAGAGGTCAGGCGCAGGACCAACGGCTTGACGTGCTTTCCGAGACACGGAAGTGTTAACACCGCCAACTTCTTGTCTCCGGACTGTTACTGAGTAATTTCAATATTAAAATAGCCAGCCACAAATTTTTGGCCCGAACCAGGATTTGAACCCGGGACTTCTTGATTCTTAGATGACGCATGCTACCACTAGACCAACGAGGCAGTCAAAATAATACAATATAATATGTATCATGTACGTTAAGTAAACGATTTCGAAATACAAGCAAAAATCAATAATATATTCTTTAACAAATCCATTACCATACCATTCCCGCAATATTCCGTCTAACCTAATAGCATACGACACTCCTCACCTTTCGGTAATATTTACTTGAAGATTGGCTATTGCAACTCAATCATTTGGGTATGTCCTAATCTACTTAGGGCAGCGATGGCAAACCATTGGCACGCGTCCACAAATAGGCGGCACGTAGTACAAAGTGATGGGTACGCATTTTATTAGAGAGGGCAAAAGTATAAGTAAGTGACAAAAACACTCAGTTTAAATTGAAATTTTAGAAACTTTGACACGTCTGTTCAAAAACGTTCGCCACCCCTGACCTAGGGAGATGATCGCAAGGTCGACTAATGCGAATATGGTAATGGGGCGGTCGGCACCTGCGCTCGAAGCGGTCGGGGCAGAAGGTGCAGCGGAACAGGTGCCGCCGCGGCTGCTGCGGCAGCACGGGCGGGCCCGTCGCCTCGTGCGACTTGCTGTGCGCCGCCAGGTTGTACCTGCCACGCACAAGTATATATCAAACAAACAGATTCATTGTACACCAAAGCGCCCAAGTGGAGTACGTCCGAAATCAAGCTCGAAGTAACGAGGTTACGCTTAAACGGCAAAGACGGCACGAGCGTAGGGGTCTTTCGTGCGCTGCAACTAAATCACTGCGCTATCGCGAAAATACAAGACCATATAAAGTAGCCCAGTGGTCAGGTCGGGACCCACCTCTCGGAGAAGCGCTTCCCGCAGACGGTGCACTCGTGGCGCTTCTCGCCGCTGTGCACGCGCTTGTGCCGCTTGAGGTGCGAGCGCGTCATCAGCGCCAGGCCGCACACGTCGCACGCGTGCGGCTTCACGCCCGAGTGCGACAGCTTGTGCATCTTGAACGACGACGTGTGGATGAACGACTTGCCGCACAGGTCGCACTGCAACACACAACCAGACCGATTACTACATACTACATACTACACGCGTAACTCATCAACTTCCTAAACTTTACTGTTCTTAGGCTGGTTTGATTACAATTCAAACACTGTCTTACGAGACGCTTTTGCCACCTGCGCAGGTGCAAAAGCGTTGCACTTGATGCACCTGTCAGCGTGACTCTGAAACCAACCTTAATCAGGCTCCATGATCCTAGAGTAGCGAATCTGGTCCAGTACATTGAAACAATTGACCGTGTGAGTAACAGACAAAATGGATCATGACTATTTGAATGTGCAGGTTTTCTCAAAATATGTCACCACCAACAAAGTTGTATAAATACATAGATTTAATAATTATGTAAGATGTGTCCTTCCCATTGAGCTACCATTACTTAGATCTCATCTATACTTATAATAAATCTGTAGAGAGGTCAATTCTGTACATGAAATATATTTTCAAAATAACTATCAGGGGGTGATTAGTGATCGATACTGATGCCAAAAATGCAATCAGTAAAATTTTTGTCTGTCTGTATGTTCCTTATAGAAACAAAAACTACTCGACGGATTTTAACGAAACTTGGTACAATTATTCTTCATACTCCTGGGCAGGTTATAGTATACTTTTCATCACACTACAATCAATAGAAGCAGAGTAGTGAAGGGAAATGTTGGGAAAACGGGAGAAGTTACTCCATTTTTTAAGCTTCCGTTGCGTGTGCAGCCAATGGTTAAAGTTACATAGAAATCATGTATGACGGAAATAGTCTTTATAATATTAACCATAAACGCGGGTGACACCGCTGGCACAGCTAGTGTATGATAAAAATATCTGTAGACATACCTGATAATTAAGCTTTCCAGTGTGAATATTATTATGTCTCTGTAGTGCTCCTTTTGAAGGAAACAGCTTGTTACACTCTTCACACTTCCAGTCACTTATACCTGTAAAGATTGGCTCTCATTTATTAACAGGAAATAATTGTTTCACACCTCTGGTAACTTTACAAGACTATCTCCAAAAAGGATGATAAGGGCATTAATAAGTAATTATAATATATCTACCATGTAAGAATATACATCCTCGTCCTTTTGTGAAGTTAGTTAAGAAAATACATCATCCTAAGTCAATAGAAGTTAATTTGCAAATCACACAAATAATAAAAATTTATTAAATAGCAAAACAAGCTAAGTTTATCCAACATCAATATAAAAAAATTGTGCTTAAATATATGAATACCCAATAACATCCACAATAAAGAAAAAATCTAATTACATATTCGTTTTCCGGCAATAATTTCTCTCACCAAATGTGCTGTCAATCACTGTCACTTGTACACACTTAAACCCTTCACGATAGTGGGGCGTCACCGCCGGCGGTACCTTTGTGCAGCGCGATGTGTATGTCGCAGGCGCGCTTGTGCTTGTAGTGCGCGCCGCACACCTCGCAGATGTACGGCGGCTTCGACCCGTCGTGCTTCAGCTTGTGCTGCTCCAGCCGCGCTGCAACGCGCACGCGACAACCGTTATACATCAATACATTATAAATAATACACTCACATATATGTAAACGTAGGAACACAGAAGAGAAGATGACCTGATGACATGATGAACTCAGCAGGAAAAAGTTGAATATGGCCAAAGACAGGGAAAGGTGGAAAGGAATAGAGGAGGCTTTCACCCATATTGGGGCCACATAACAAAAACAGTAAAATAATTATTTTTAATGATATTTATTTATGAGAATTTGTTCAGTGGATAATAATGCTGTTTATTATAGTACTAATAATAGACAGACTAATTATCCCTAATTCCAAACTAATTATGTATGCTTGCTATAAATACTATGTGTCAGTTAATGGTTAGACAAATTAAGTATGTTAATAAACATCCATGACTTAAGTACAAATGCCCACCACACGAAACATTTGCCGCTAGCAAGATTCTAACCCGTGACCCACTGGTTGATTGATTTGTCCTGTGGCCTGTCAAATATGACGATCACCAAAGTATTCAATGACGCAAATGAACCAACGAGAATGCATGAAAAAACTAGTTAATGTAAAAGAAGCTAAAGATGTGTCCAGGATCGTAGCAAATGGAAGGGTGTAATTTCTGCCTACACCCCTATGTATGTATGTATTGAAGCAATGATCCAACGATGCAAAAACTATACATGTTTTATTATAGAAATTAAACTGAGCCCACAAATATATGTGTGTACATACATCATTTAATAGTCAATAGAAAGTATTTTCTTTCTATGAAAACAAAAAAATTCAATTCAAATAGGTACACTAATAATATTATTAAATAAAATGTATAGTATGCATTAACAAAACATCATGTAGGTATTGTAGGTACTGGAAATAAAGTTTGTCTATAACTATTAGTCACTTAAATTTAAATTATAAATAAAATTAGTATAGGTACTTACATAGTGATGAATATTTGGCATCGCACTGGTCACACTTGTGCAATATTTTGCTCTCTTTCGTTTTCTTAGGTTTCTTCTGTACAGGCGCTTTGCTTTTCGGTGGTCTACCTACTAATACTTTTTTCTTATTTCCTCTACTACTTGTCTCTTCGGGCACAAAGTTAGAACTATCATCATCATCATCCTCATCAAAATCATCCATTTCGGGTTTTGGTTCGAAGCCATTATTGTATTGGTTTTGAGATCTAAAATAAATTTCAGGTTTAGTCTTTTATTCAAAACTATAAACAAAGCAAACAATCAAAAATAAATTACCCGTCACTAGTATCCTCCTTCTTTACATCATTGAGAACCGAGCTGGAATTATCAAGGACGTGCACAGCGAGCTTATGGGCAGCTTCTGCCGCTGGCCCCCCTGCCGCCCCTTGCAATCCACACTCACTGCATTCCCAACTAGAAACAAATTACAAAAGTGTCAATTTGTGAGGATTTTTCAAATAAAAAACATAATTAAGATATGCTGCTATTTTGACTCCCCTATTATGTGGAATCTTGTCCAAAAATGTTGTGTACTAACAACTAATTAAAAGTATTGTTAACACTAAGTGAATCAATGTAATTTTACTAAATAAATGAAATTATAATACGGCTTTAGAAAAAAGTAAACATTGTATACATTTAAATCATTAATACCAATACATGGAAATGTCATTGAGCCTTAAACATTATATTTTAGTAAAAAAAATGTTTCAATCAGATATGAGTCACAATAATATCAATGATTTTTACCATAATGTCATACCTTTCATCTTTTACAGATTTAACTTTGGTCTTTCTTTTAACTGTGGCTGGCTTTTTCCTTTTTTTCTCAGGTTTGCGCCTCTTCTTCTTAGCCAATGCCAGTGGTTCATCTTCAGAGTCCATATCAAAATCATCAAAGCCGTCATGAATGCTTGGAACAATCTCATTTTTTACAGCATCTAATCTGATTGGTTGCACAGAGTTAGAGTCGAATAGCGGATTCTTGCTAATTATGGACTCAAAGGTTTCCTTTAACTTGGTGTACTCGATTTCGGCCTGCTCCAGCACATTGACGAGATCGAAGCAGCCCTTGCATATGTACTTGGGCCCCTGGTGCGGCTCGCCCAGGCCGTGGCTGGTGAACTTGGACAGGAAGCGGTGCAGCGCCGTCCCCGACGCGCTGGTGTTGGTCGCGTAGATGTCGTACGTGTCCGCGCTGCGCACCACGCACACCACGCACTCGTGAGGCTCCGGCTTTACCAGGATGTCCAACGTTTCCTTCTTGATGCCCAGCACTAGATCATCTTTGATGAGCACCTCGCACTGCACTTTTTTGTCGGGTTGGCCTGCACTCGCAGCCATCCTGCGTTACGACTACGTGACCAACAAGAAAATGTATCTTCTTATTACTTATAACTGTATGTGAGTGTTGGCGAACATTTTTCGTTTATTATGTACAATTTTAGATAGATTTTATTCACAAAAAGTTAAACAAAAAGCCGTGTGACAAGCAATTGACTCGACAGGTCGACACAAACAAGAAATCTATGACAGTTCTTTTTTTATTTCTGGGTCATAAATTCAAGTATGGCAACTTATTTGACATGACGGCTTTTTCGTAGCTTTAACATCACAGGTTACCTACTTAATTTTAAAAAATATATATATTTTTTTAAGCAACAATTTCAGTCATTTAAGAAAGAAAAAATATTAGATCTAAACGTACATCCAATAATCAAAATGCCATTACTCATCTGTGTCAAATGCTAGTACCTATGTAACGCCATCTAACGGCTATCATTGTTCAACTTAACGATAAGCTTTTCATACATTGTGTGAAGTAAGTTTATTTTACTTAAGTACCTATAAAATAGCAATTTTTTATTTTTAATACAATTTACTCCGACTTACTTTATGAGCTGTGCGTATTTAGATATAAAATTATTGCAGAACTATTCAGCCATTCATAAAACAATATTTCATGGCGTGATAAAAGTACTTATAGTAATTTTTGAGTCTCGTAACTAAGTACTTACTTAGATATTTTTTTATTAAAACACATTTAAATTACATACAAGTCAATATATAAGACTTACCATTAAACAAATACTAAGTGATAAGTTAGCATATATTGCGGTATTGAACTTAGTATCTAGCTAATACCTAGTGTCTTATTATTGACTAGCTCGATGGCGCATTTGGTAGTGATCCTGCCCTATGCGCTAAGAGTTGCAGGTTCGATCCCCACCCGGGACAAACATTCGTGTGATGATTATATACTTGTGTTTGTTCTGTGTCTTGGTGTTAATATCCAATATATAAATAAATTATATATTTGTAATACCACTGTTGAATCTGATATCCGTAACACAAGTGCTTATACTACTTAGTTCGGAGTCAGATCAATATATGTGATGTGTGGGAAATTTATTTATATTTAAATCAGAATCCCTACTACGGCGTGGGTAGATACTACTTAATATTATACTGCAATTATTTAAATAAATCTAAAACGGTAAAATTTTTGCCGATTACATACATAAGTGAAAACCTTTATAGCCTTTAATATACCTAAACGGATAATAACAACTCTTTTAAGTTTTCACTAACCGTTGTAACTCAACTACCTACCTACCCTTGTCTCGAAAGTTGAATGCAATGATCTAGCCGTAAAGCTAAGCTGCTAAGGTGGGCAACGGTCCGTGGAGGAGACCCCACCCTCTCAGCCGACGCTCGCTGACCCGCCATCCATCCACCCACGACGCCACGCACTCAGTAATAAGCGCTCGACTGCCAGAGACTACTCGCCTGACAATACCGCTCCAAAATGGCGCGAATTTCAAATTAAGAACCCACGCGGAACGCAACTCTCTAAAACTTGCGCTCACGTTTTGTGTGTTTTTGGTTTCTAACTTTTGTTTATATGTATGTGATCGATCTGTGCTATAAAACTTTTGGAGATAAGTGATAAGTTTGTGCTATTTCGGTGGTTTGTGATTTAAGAATAGAAAAACAATTGTGTTTTACGAATTGGCGCCCGACGAGTGTAGCACAGGTCAGTGGTAGTATACGAAGTTTTAGACAGCAGTTCACCTATTTTATAGTGTATTAAATCAGTGAAAAATGAAGTACATTCTCCTAGAAAAGTTAGAGGTAACAAAGTAAAATTGTACTTTTTATATTTACTTAGAAAATTTAACTCTTTCCTTATTAAATTACAAAATGGACACAATTCAGATTATTAGCATTTTACAATATTTTGAATTCAACCTCTAGAATAAATAAACTAATGCAATATCATCGTGCCTTTCTATTAAGTTAAAGAAGAACCTCATCATCATCATCTTCGTCCTGCACCGCACGGTAATTATGTCGGCCACTTTTTGAAATACCTAGATACTTACACTTCCCTCTTAGATGTCTTATACCTATAAATAAGGTTGTTGTAATGTAAGTAGTGTAAGTTTTGTGTCTAATTAGCTTTTAACTAAATTAGGTTGAAATTTCAAGTGATCGAATACTTCGCGTTCGGATCATAACGACAAATCACAAAGATTTTAGCTAATCATTAAACTCCAACTGGTACCTTCGAACGAAAAACTGAATAAACGTTGCAGGACTTGTGAGACCTCGCTGTTTGTATCACTGGGTCTTCCATTGGGTCTCAGAGAAATCCTATCGGAGTAGTGTAGCGTGAATTTGGACGAGGCGGGTAAACAGAAATCACTGCTTAAAGTCAAAACAATTTCACGGCTGCTCCGTTCACTAACGCTAAATTCGGAGTTTCTTTTAGATTCTCTTTATTTTATTTAGGAAGAATATAAAGGCCTCCGTATTACCATAAAACCCACGTACTTATATAATTTTCTTTGTACGGTATCCGAATTAATTAGGTACTGACTTTAAGCTGACACACCAACTCCCTACTTTCAAACTAAGCTTATAAGCTTGTGCTTTAGATACTTAGTGAACGGATAGACATACTTAAATACGTTCATAAACATCCATGACTCGAGTACAAATGTCCATAAACATCACACGAAACATTTGCCCCTAGCGGGATCGGAACCCGCGATCCTTGGTTTCTTGGCCAGGGTCTCTGATCATTCGAGGGCCTGTCAGAAATGCTTAACATGAATATTTGTGTGTGTGTGTGTGTGTGTGTATGTACTGTTTCCAAAATTGCTCGGCAAGTGCGCGTCACGGGCGCGCACGCGAGGGAGAGCGCGGTGCACTTCCGATGCACGCACCCCTTACACTCCAACCTGTTTCACTGCGCACCGACGACTCGCCGTTAAATATTGTTCTACTTCATGAGCATCCATTCGTGTTTTAACTAACCTCATTCAGCTGCCAATTTAGTTATGTTCTACTTTATGACTATTATATTCTAGCGTGTATCATATAAAATTTTCTTTTAATTGATCGATGCGGCAGAACAGCGACAATAAATCGTCTAACAGCACTTAAAAGGCGAATCGATCGCGTGCGCACACCACGATCTAGGAACAAGTCGGCCAAATAACGCATGTCACTCGTCTTCTACCATAAACGCCCTTGGTATTACACATTATGTTTAATAGTCGCATTAAAATTTTGACTGGCCCGATGGTCGAGTGGTCAGAGACCCTGGCCACGAAACCGAGGGTCGCGGGTTCGAATCCTGCTAGGGGCAAATGTATCGTGTGATGAACATGGGCATTTGTACTCGAGTCATGAATGTTTATAAACGTATTTAAGTATGTCTATCCGTTCACCTAGTATCCATAGCACAAGCATAAGCTTAGTGTGTCAGTCTTGAGAATTTATTTATTTATTTATTTAATTAAGAGGAGCCATTAAACCTCTCATTTTTATCACACAAATAGTTAGTAGGTACACGTGCAGTGTATACATGATTTTTGAAAATAATTAAATAAATAAGTTTACTTATATCTGCTCCTTGGCACAGACCAAGTAACCTAAGCCAATTTAAAAAAGTTTAGGGAATAGCATGGTTCTTATGGCGATCTGGATTGCCAAAATTGTATGTGAACATCAATGCGATTAGAGTTATGAATGTCCTTATGAGAGTCATATAAATAGAGCAAATTTAGTGTTTTTTAAAACCTATTTTATTTTCTACTAATACGTGGCTAACAATCGCAGGGTGGGCTGATGGTATGGACTATTTAAGTCACCTTAGTTTTATTTATATTCGTAACACCAGACACAAGCATACACGTCGCACACCTTTAATATTTATTTATTTATTTATTTATTTAGGTTTACCTATAGCTATTTACATTATTTCTATAAAATAATCACTCCTTAAAATTATCATGTTAAATGTAATAACTTCTTACAGGTAAACACTGCATGCAACTAAAGACATAAAGAATATATTATACTTATGAACCACGGACGAGAAAAAAAAGCAAAAAAAGAAAGAATATGATATTGTAAAAAACGTAAAAAGCATTATTAGGTACAACAATATGGATACTACGTCTATAAGTGATGGTGGAATATGGATGGCGCCTCGCAAGGTCGTGTGAACTGTACGAGGGTCGTGGGTACAATTCATTAACCAAAAATTAAGATCATAATTGAGATAGTGGCAGTTATGCATGGTCTGCCCATTGTTAAAGTAATATTCCATTAAAAGTTTAATATCAAGTCATTTAATATAAATAATCGCATGATTAGGTAAGCTTTGATTCATAATCTTCAGAAACCTTTGTTTTTTCTAGTCACTAATTAATAATTACAACTGAATTATGTTAATTTATACCTCTAAACGAACATACGAGTAAGTTTAATTATATTTAGCCACCTATCCAAACTTGTATATATTTCTAATGCCATCAATAATATTTTTCAGAGAGATTCTATGATGTAGGTACATGAGATAAGTATGTAGTGTACTTCAGATTGCAAACCTTGCCCTTTTAGACACCCACCGGGCCTGGCCATTCTTACCGGGCCCGGTCACCGGACCCGGTAGGCACGAAGACCGCGGCGCGGGAGCGCCAACTCGTAGAAAATTGGCATGGCGACATGGAGTTATTAGTTTTGTTATTCTAATATTATGTTTTCAAATAGACAATATGAGGAGTAAAGAGAATGACCTGCTTGCTTAAACTTATAAAAATATATTTACTGATACTAATGTTACTATTCCGTCCAAATGTAAAATTCCTCCAGTGATTTTGATACCTACTTTAAGTTAGACTGATATTGTTGATTTGCTAGTTTGAAATAAATATTAATTCATAACCTTGAATCATTGTCTTTTTCCATTCATATATAGCAATTTTTCACACAAGATTCCGGGTTGGCGAAGAATGCTACCGGGCCCGGCCGGGTTGGAAAATATACCGGGTTGCAATCTCTAGTATTTACACTATTGACTGAGACATGTAATGCTATATTATAATAATTATCATAGAACTTTTCTTAATTAAACGTGCAATTTTGTACGTAGCGTCTACTCGTAGTTTAGCAGAGCAGAGACGTAGTACGAGTAAAAACTCCGCGCCCCCAGCTCCGCTCGGCGGCGTCCAACGGGGAGACCCAGATGGGCAGCGACCGAGCCCGCGCCGAGATATGCTATCGGCGAGGTTTAGCTAATCGTAAACTATGGAAGATTTAACGAAACGAGCTAATAAACACACTTATGTAACATAATATTATGTATCTTGCCTGTCTTTTTAGATACATATTGATTTAGCAACAGGCGTAGGCAGAAAGGAACAACGGAAAAACCTTCCATTAATATATGTATGCCAGCCAACGCCGTGGCTATGCCGGAGCCGTCAAGAAGCTCGTTGGTCTAGTTTAGGTCTACGAATGAACGTAGATAATATTTGATGCAGCCGGCACAATCCGTTTAGGTATAGAAATTAAAAATATTTGATTTCTTCTTGCTGTCGGAAGGGGTTTAGGTTCCCAGGGCATTGATTTGATAAGCAGGTTGAAAAATTAGAATCTGAAAAAAAATAGTAGCTTTAGAATCTGAGCTTATGCCTAAGAAAATAAGTCGGTTTAGTCTAATCTTGGCTAGCGTGGTTGTCCACATGGCGCAGTAAGAGAATTAAGTGTATCTAGATCATCCGCATTTAATGTAAATGCAAGTTGAAATACAATTCCATAAACCCATGGCATACTGCATGTGTTGCATGCGGGCAGGTACCCGCTGGAAGAGCTGTCGTGACCGCGTTGCGCTTCGCGCGCCGGCGCCCGCGCAACTCACTCGGAACCACTGTTATGTGCCAGGAGTTTTGCACACCATGTCTCACTCCTTACGAGAATGTAGCGTACGATTACATCTTACAATATTGCATGGGGCAGCAGTAATGAGCACATTTGCCACAGGATAGAAAGATAGAGCGAAGCTAAAAAGTTAAGGATATAAAATTAATCTATAAAATCTAAGACTAGATTAATACTTCGGAATTAACCTGGGTCGTCTTAATCAAGTCTTTTTGATGTTTGAGAGATAATAGAGCAACTTGCCTCATCATGGCAATGAGGTTGTCATCTTTTAAGTACCTATTATACAACATGTGCACTATAAAGTTACAGACATTTTTTTCGGGAATCATATCCATTTAATATTAGGCACATGAAATCTTGTTTGATTTTTTTAGTTCTGTTTGAACAAATTCATGACTCTTACAATAAAAAATAATAATAATGTCAAACCTTATATCAGGTCCCTAGGTTCCGGTGCGTGACCCCCTCGAGGGCCGCCCGCGCGCTCATGCGGCTCCGCGGACAGGTAACACTAGCCTGACGGGACCTTCCCAATAATATTGATTTACACTCCCATTCCTCTCGAGTTGATTGAACAATTTAAAAAAAGACAAATAATATTATACAGCAGCCCTGTCTGTCTGTTACGTCACATCTTCACTATTCGTTTAGATCGTTCGCTCGATCTTATTCAACTATCGTAATGAAGTAGTTTGCCAAATGTTTAAATTATATCAAAGGATAATTATTATTTTAATCTCAGAAAAACATTATAAGTAGAGGCAAGACGGACGATAGAGCTTCTGTAGCAAACCGTACCTACTCCTCGGTGGTGGTGCCAACAAGTATAATCTAATATGCCCTTTCGCCATGTATCCTTCACCTGTACAATCCTGACTGGATTGAAGTTATTTAAAAAGAAACTGGATTAGATGTGTAACTATTTTGATCCTGATTAGGCCTTTGAAATTAAGTAACAAACAATTAGGCAGCGACCAAATTTAATAGCGTCTATATGGATTCCGTTGATCGTAAACAAGCTAATGCGATGATCTTAATCCTGATTTGTAGAACAGGATTACTGTAACCTCGTGATTGGTTTAAAGCAAACGTATATAACTACTTGTTCAGTTGCGTATAGAAATGGATCATTTAAAATAATTGGTCCATTTTACGCTAAGCTTTCACCAATCTGAGCGTGTAATGAACTTCTGTAACTAACTTTGCAATTTAGACTATTGCCCGTTACGTTGGCCATAATAATATTTTTTTTAGGTCACTTTTAGAAATTGAACAATATCATGTCGAAGTGAACGGTCGTTGGAATCATACAAAGCGTAGCTTAATTCCTTCAAGGTACTTGGAGCTTTTTAGTCACGACAGCCCCATAACCCATTCTCGATTGGTAGAACTTTTAATTATTACTAAATTGCGTTTTCTTATATTTTACAAGTTTGCAAAATGTATGTACATCGCCTCCGAATTACTTCTTAATTTCGAAAATGTTCATCTTTAACGTTAAAAAATGTAAATAAGTAGGTATTGGAAAATATTTTGTGATGAAAAAATCTAGGCATACGTTAGATTTATTTTAAGTAACTTTTATTAAACTACGTACTAATTGACACATGTAGAGTTTAGCCAAAAAATAAATAAATATAATTAAGTATTATACGATTATCCTGAATAACAAATGTTTGTTAATTCAGTAAATCAAAAGGATCTTTTAGGAATGTCCTCCTCATAGAATATTTATCACATGCTAGACCCACGACGAGTGAAGCCGGAAATCTGCCCTACTTTTGGACGGGGTAGAAAGGCAATTGCAAATAGGGGGCGGAGTTATGCCGCGCAGGGCCAGGGAAATGTGTCACTCTATAACTATCCCTATATTATAGAATCTAATCTAAATAGGCAAAAAAGTTGTAAGAGTTATTAGTAGATATTCAATGCATGGATATTGACGTACATGTAGAATAATGTAACTCAACATGTGTCTCGGCACGTCTAAAATCAAAGAAATAATTGTTTCTATACTACTAAATAAATTTAATGTACCCATGTAGGTTTTAAATGAAGACTATTGGTGTAAGAGTACATACATATGTATGTATGTACTCTTACACCAATATAACATCACGCCCATAATCCCCGAAGGGGTAGGCAGAGTCAAAGGGGCAGCATGCCCCTTCAACCACATTCAGCCAAAAATAAAGTCGGACTGGGTTAGATGGAAAACTGTGAAAAAGCAGTGACAAGCGGCTAACCTGTCGCCTACACAATCACACACCCAAAATTCGATATACCATTAGTCGTCTTTTACGACATGCTAGGCAAGAACCACAGTTGGCATATTCTTTTTAAGTCCCCAACCAACATGGGACAGTGGGCTGGGTTGGATGAAAAGCTGTGAAAAAGGAGTGACAAGTGGCTAGCTCGTCGCCTACTCAGTCACATACCCAATAGCCCGTAAACCATTAGTCGCCTTTTACGACATGCTAGGCAAGAACCACAGTTGGTACATTCTTTTCTTTTTTTGTCCCAGATGAACATGGGCCAACTCCCAGACCAACATGGGACAAACCCTAATTAAAAAGAAGGAAATATTTAAGTACTCAGCCACCTTGCTAACTCGCTCGCTGCTCTTTTCTGAAGTTCTTCATCGAAGATCACACGATACCGATGTTAACGAGAATGTTGCAATATAATAGAGCAGTGATTGATCGCCGCGAACAATGGTCATATGCAAATGTTCGCGTAGAAAGCGAAATGCGAGCGGCGAGCGAGCCTCGGATTTTGACGCTCTTTTTTCCGCTTTCTAAATACGCAGGCTTAGACCGCCACACATGCTTCACTGTGCCTTATCAAATGGTATATACATTAGACAGAAATCACTTTAAAAAGTATCTAAGTGTCTGTACCTACCGAAATCATACCTAAAATTGTATAATATCTTCCAAAACTTTACAGTCGCTCGACTTGAGCTTACTGATTAACAAGAATAAGAGAAAATATTAAACATTACATTTTAGGTGTAAGCATGAGTACTTATATATAATACTCACAGACTGAAACACGATAAAATACTTAGCACCTAGCAAGCGTGAACACAGCGAAAGCGATTTACTGTGTGATTGTTAGTGTTTATTTGATAACTATCTAGAAAACACTAAGTATTGTGTGGTGAACATTAGTAACAGTCCTTGACTAACTCGAAAACATGTTATTATTAGGCATTCTATTCATTACAATTTATTTTTTCCGTTTTTTGTACTCATATTAGGCAATTTTATCGGTTCTTTTCGATGTTATAAAATGTAAACAGAAGGTGAAGCTCATTCTCAAAATACATATATATAACATCACGCCCACAATCCCCGAAGGGGTAGACAGAGTCGAAGGGCCAGCAACCCCTTTAACAACATTTAGCCAAAAATGAAACCGGACTGGGTCAAATGTAAAATTGTGAAAAAGTAGTGACAAGTGGCTTGTTCGTCGCCTACACACTCACATACCCAAAACCCGATATAGGTACCATTTGTAACAGCTCATTCTCAACTGAGCTTAACAAAGACCTACTCATTTCCACATCCTCGTTTTTCATTGTTATTGCGGTTTAACTATTATTTGAATAAGGGGTTTCAGACAAATGGAACTCCAACGTCTAAACAAGCTACTTTGCCGATTGCATTCTTGCAAAACAATTGTCCGCCGGCATCGAAAACGTGAAGGAATTTATTGTACCACCAATGTTGTGACTGCTGTAAATGAATGCTAGTCTTTGCGATTAAGGTATATCAATTGAACAAACTACACATTCTGATAATTTAAACAAATATAGAGTGAACAATTAGCGTTTAAACGTATTTATCGAAAACGTTTTCTCCAAAACCACGGCAAGATAATACGAGAAAAGTTCGGAAATTAAAAGGCCTTTTAATTAACTTAATTCAATGAACTCAATTTTCACTTATTTTAATTTACTTACTTATTAAACTAATCTTTCAGTCTTTAAGTACTTATCCGTGCTTTAAGTAAGAAGAATACCTACCTGTAAAGATGTAGATACGTTGAAATAATCGGATATTCATCATTGGCGCCACTAGATTTATTTACAGCGAGGTGCATTGCATCTACATAAATTATCTTAATATATATAAATTACGCGTCACGTTGTTTGTCTGCGATGGATTCCGAAACTACTTAACAGATTTTAATCAAATTTGCACAACGTGTGCAGTTTGATCTAACTTGAAAGATAGGATAGCTTACATCTCCATTTATTTAACCTGATTATGTGTTATTGACTGTTAGGCGAAACGAAGTTCGCCGGGTCAGCTAGTTTACCAATATAAAATTTGGAAGTATATATCCTACTACTATATTTCAAGTTGTATTTTTATGTGATTTTTTTCCATGTACTTTCTTTACTAACAGGGTGCAAAGTTCACCTTGGGCTCTTCCCGGTGCCCTTGGTATCGAGATGTATTTAGATGTATGTATGTGGTCGCAGGTGGCGGCAGCGCAGGTCGGGTCGCGGCATGCGGCCGCAGCGGTAGCGGCAGGATGGCCGCCACGCTGCTCGCCGCCGCGGCGGCGCTGCTCGCCCTCGCTACTGGCCTGCAAGCACAAGGTACTTATACCATAATAAATAACTATGTGGGTATGGTATGCAAAAGGCTGTAGGTAGCGTTCTACCTGACGGTCACTACTAGAGACTAGACATCATTAAGTTAAAAGTATTTATAGATATTAAAAACATGTTGTATATGCAGGATTTAAGCTTACCAGATTATGAGATAAGAAAGTAAAACTATCCTTTAATACCTGTCGATCTTACATCAACTATCAACAGACTTGAGGCTGAAATTTGTAAAATGCCTCTTTAAGTCTTTAGACTGAAATTTGTAAATAAATTTCAGTCTCAAGACTGTTGATTGTTGGTTTGCTTGTTGGTTTTGTTAATAGTTTGCTCAAGAGAGGACATTTTTACGAATGAATGATATTAACATAGTCTTATCCTAAGAGATACATAACCGCATGTAGACCTATAATACTTACGTCCTTACTATACTGAAAATGGACTCTGATTCATATCATCGGCAGCCATCACCTACAAATAAGTTAAAAATCACTTAATTTTGGGTACATGCGTTCCGTGCTTAGTAATAGTTTTACAAAGACAGGTAGGTAAATGTAACAATTTGGCCATTTAAAAGTTATATGAGCAGACACAACACTCGTGCAGTTTACGACGGAAACCGTATCTAATGTAATTCCTGTTTTTACCATTTGGATCACGAAAGTGAAATTGAAAATAAGTAAAATGGATTCCAATGTACTTCATAACAAACTATTGCAGTTAACACACTCAGCACCTACGGACGGATGCCTAGTAAAGCCACCTAAATATGCCATAAAGCAAAGTTAAAAATAGTAAATTTTCAGGACCAAAAAGCTTAATAAAATATTGTTTATTTTCATTAATTCAGTAATAAATAAAAGTACTTACTTACTTTAATATACGATGGCGAATTTTACCTACTAATGTTTAATTGGCATGAGCTTACTAACTAACTAAACATCACGCCACATCCCTAGCGGGGTAGGCAGAGAGAATCGAACGCCAATATTGTAGATATTCAGAATAAGATCAGATTACCCATCCAAGACTGCTTAAACCTAGACTCGAGTCGGTTAAACAATTCGTAAATTGTGTAGCTGAATGAAAACGATATTGACACTTAAGTCAATTACTGTAGTTATTGACAGATCTCTGGTCGAGTGAGTGCATCGCGTGCTAACCGTCAATGCGCGTTAATTGCATGCGTCTTAATGTTGGGGGCAATGGTCCGTGACATGGGGCAAGCGCGTAAGCGTCTGTCGGCCGGCGGACGGAGTAATCACCCGCCTAATAGCTGCTGGTAGGTAGCACGTTGCTGCAACACCACGGGAACAGTCGCGTGACAGCGTTACCTGCTGAAAGGTATGGCTGGCAGCATCGCAGGGCAAAAGGCAACAATGTTGTCATTGAGATACCCAGTTTGAGAAACCTATCTACTATCATGGGGACTACAGTTATACGTGATGATTTAATCTAGTATGAAATTCCACATTCCAAGGATACACAACACTATTAATATTAAAAGAAAAAAGTTGTGCAGTAAATTACATTTTTACTATCTTTACGGTATGCTTCAGCAATTATTAAATTAATTAAATTTTTATACCATTAATTTAATTTAATGTATAATTTATATATTTTACAAGAAGCTTTAAAAGAAGATAAAGTATGAAGTGATTATAATAGGTTGCTTCTTGCAAGCCTGTAAACGGAAATTATGGTAAAGTTATTTGAAAACAATTAAGGTTTTTACTGTATGCCTTAACATTAAAAACAGGCCAAGAATTCTTTGAAGGTGAACAATAAAATCTAGTTGCCTTCTAGGAATGCCCGAAGAATTCAGCATACACTCGTAATTGCAGCCATCGCGTGCTGCCCGCCGGCCTCTTACAATATCGTTCGGAGTCATTATTTACTCATGTCCATCACTTAACGTCTTGCCAAAATTATTTAAACTAGTCTAATATGCTGCATTACCTGTTATGTGGGTCATCAGGATTCATGCTTTACCGGGTTGAACGTTATTCGATGGCTGTTTAAAATTATTATTAGAGTTTCCTTTAGGAATATTATTTTAAGTGTTTTAAAAGCGAGTGAGGTTTGTAAGGATTGTGCCGTGCCATGCCGTCTTTTCAGGAGAAAGGCGTAAAACTAGTTTCTTATGTTATTTTGTACCTCGGCATTTTCTATAGGGCTTATATGTGTTATATATGGGGACAATAGGTACATGCATTTTATAAGAATTAAGTGTGACAGGAGGCGGAGGGTGTAATATAATGGTTCAGCTGTTTACTTTGTTTGCGCTTTCGGCGATTCATTTCGAAAATCTCCATTTTGCCGGACCAATCGCTAATGACAGTCTCGATGGCGCATTCGGTAAAGCCCCTGCCCCATGCGCCAAGAGTTGTGGGTCCAATCCCCACCCAGGACCAATATTCGTATGATGAATACTTGTGTTTGTTCTGTGTCTGGGTGTTAATATCCAATATTTAAGTATATATTTGAAGTACCACTGTTGATTCTGATATCCGTAACACAAGTGCATAAGCTACTTACCTCGGAGTCAGGTCAATGCATGTGATGTGGTCGGATATTTATTTATTTATTTAATAGCAATACCGCGTAGCTGTAACACAACAAAACTGTTAACATTTAAGAAGTAGGGCAAGCAATGGAACAAAATGCAAAGCACTACGGCAGCGTAGACGTTGAGTTTATTGATAAACGTAATCAGGGTGAGTGGCCGGGCGCACAGCCGCGTCGTACGAGCGCGGGTGCACGCGAGCCCGTGCGGCCCGCTGCACTGTAACGATCTGACTCAGCTGACCATTCTCTTCCGCACAAGGATGACGGATTTTAAAAAGCTCGGTAGCACATAGCTAGTCGCATAAATATCCAACTATAACAAACAATGCAATTACCCAAGGGATATGCAAGTCAAATAAATAAATAAATTCTTCTTCAGACTGGCACACCAATTCCCTAGTTCCAAACTAAGCTAATGCTTGTGCTATGGATACTAGGTGAACGGATAGACATACTTAAATATGTTTATAAACATCCATGACTCGAGTACAAATGTCCACGTTCATCACACGAAACATTTGCCCCTAGCGGGATTCGAACCCGCGACCCTCGGTTTCGTGGCCAGGATCTCTGACCACTCGACCAACGGGCCTGTCAATAGCTTCTTAAACCACATACAGCCAAAAATAAAATTCAGGTAGGTTTATTGGAAAATTGTGATGGGTAGCTCGTAGAGTACATAACCAAAAACCCATACCCAATACACAGTTGTGCATTTTTTTTGTATTGTTGTGTTTGACGTATTTTTCCCCGCCTTTTTAAGGTGTACCGATGAATAAATATAGCAATAGCAGTTTAAAATCTACGAGCATTTTACTATTTGTACTTAACCGTAAAATAATGCATAGCATAATGGCAAGTCCGCTAATTATGTACATACATTTAATATTGATTTGCTATTATTATGATACTTACCCAATCATGTTGACTTTAAGCGAATACAATATCTTATTCGTTAACACAAGTCTTATGTTTTGACAGAGAGTGTAAAAGAGTTAAGGTCTTCAAAACATAAAACGTATTATAATTGATTGAAAGGAAAGTACTGGTACACCAATGCTTAGCCTATGCAATAATTGCCAAGAAAATATTATAATAAGCGTAATTTGGCAGCAAGGAGCTGATTCTCAAAATTTAACCAAATTCCATAAACTGCAATGCAATGAAAAAATCAGCGGGATACGTCAATTTCGATTAATTTTCAGCCGATTGTTGCGTTAGTTACATTAATAACTGGCACAATCGTATTGTTGCCGATTCCTGCCCGTAATAGACCACTTCCCGTGTCTCTGACACAACACCGGATTATATTTAGACGATGGGGTATATTTACTTGTAATACCTACCTGGATGGACGTAACAAAAATTGGTATGTTTCGTTAACACAAATCAGTAGGTCTTTTGTAGGTGTTTGTTAGTACATGTATGTATGTATTACAGATATAGTATGCAAATATTCAAGAAAGTCGCATTAACACTAAATCGTCCTATTATGAATCATCCTAGCTTTTAAAATATGGGCCAAGATAAAACAATAGCTCATCCGGTATTTTACGCATAATCTAGCTGATGGCGTATTATATAATTTTTAAACTTAATTGAAAAACTATATAATAGAGAGAATGCGGTAAAATGTAACCACCTTGATGGGTCCACTTTGACCCGTCACGGCTGGCCAGCACTTCCTTCGATTTAGCCCGCGCTGAAACAGTTACGCGAATCGGTGACAGCGGCTGTGGCGAAACGGGAAGTATCGTAACAGTTGCGATAACACACCAACGGCAAATAACTTTAGACGCGGTATGATAAAAACTGATGAAATGATAATTAACCATCAACTGAATCTGACGACCCGCTGCAATTTTTTAAAGATTTACTTTATACTTGGCGGTATCTACATTTCTAACAGCGCCGATTCGAATGGCTCATATAGGAGCGCCCAATACTTAACAGATAAAGTTATCCATATAAGCTCATATAAAAGTTGTTGAAACACACCATTGACAAATCGTGGTCTGGTTGCTTGCTGCTTCCGTTTGCTATATGTATAATATGGTGGCTGTATGTCTCATTTGTACACATTCAAGACATGCGGTTACTTTCAACTCATCTAGTGACAGATATAATAACACATTTTGCGAAAGCTTTAAAGTAAAACTAACTATGAAAATAATTATATACTTTAAGCAGATTGGGGATACACTATAAGGTGCTAACCCCACCGTTTGAGAATCTAATATTAAATGAAATATAATATGACTCCTTCCCAAGGGGTTACTTCGTAATTCGCTGGCGTTACGCTTGAGTCACCGAAGGAAATAAAAAAAAAAAACATGAAATATGATCCAACACTAAACAAAGAATCTCCGCAGATATTGTTCAGACGCCATTGTTGCTTCCCGCAAGTACGACAAGTGAATGGAGATAATGGTTCCCACATAGTCGTAGTTAGATTACCAGTAATATAACATCATTTCTTTTATTTGAGTGCCTAATTTATACTTGTAGGTCACCCATAAATTATGTATACACTTAAGAAAGTACGAAAACTCGTGCCACTGTTCCGATATTTTAATTTACTACACAATTTCTAAAAGGATAAAATGGAGGTTGCTCTATGCTTACTACGGTCACGTAATAAGTTACTCTACATTCTGGAGATGGCTATACTAGAAATTGTAAGAAAGTCTATTACTATCTTTTGAGTATTGATCAGAAGCTGGACAAAGTAGCTTAGCGCAGCTTTGTTTTGCACAAAACTGAAGTGCTGTATTAGAGACAATCAAATTTCATATGGCTTTATGCCTGCACGCAGGTCTGGTGTCCTTCCCTTCAACAGTATCGCTGTGCGCCGACCAGGATGCGCTAAACACACGCGTCGGAAACGCATTGTTGGCACGTCTTCGCTAATTTGTTATTAACTCTTATACGCACATTTCCTTTACAACGCTTAATTTAATTAATTGCCGCGTAGGTACTAACGACGCGAGTAATTTGGTCATTGTTTACATATAGAATCGTTTTAATTAATTCTGTCCTTGAAGGTCATTGAATGGACATTATCGTCATAATACATGAGGGAATAGAAAACTGAATACGTTTTTTTTTCTTAGAAAGTTTAGATATACATATTAATTCGATTTGAACTTTAACCGTCACTAAGGTAATCCATACCGAAATGAAACCCCGCCTATGTTATGTATCCCAAAACATTTGTCATTTCCCGATTTCTTCCTCATATAATTTCAAGCATCAAGAACCAAGAAAATGGCTAATTTGTATTTATGATTCCATCAGACAGTTCTATATTCCAACCATCAACTGAAATATAATTACTCTATTATTATTTTACCTTCGTAAACACTTAACCATCGCGCATCCTAGTCAGACATAATAAGAAGTGAGCGAGTTGATTCCGCCGCGAGATCATTTCCCAGCCTCGGTTCCTCGTAATTGATTGCATCCGACAATTGAACACGGAATTAATCATTTCTGTAACAGTTTCTTTTTAATTAAAATCTATATTTTCTGTTACACAATGCGTCGCTAATAGATTTGATTCAAGAAGATCCATTCGCTCTTCGTCCCTAATCGCACCACGGTTAATATTTGTGTAACAAATGAAGACTTGATACTTTATTTCAACAACAAAAACTAATATTGCTACACTTTTGAATAAACAGCACTAGAGCTTAGTTATGCAAAAACTCTACCAACCCTTAAACGCATATTGTATCAAAAACGCAACGAATTTTTGCAACGAGACGAAGAGTGAAAGACGTTGAACTACTTTGCTTTTTCTTAATTGGTGTGTCAGTCTGGACAATTTAATTTAATTAAAGTGTTTATTACTGGACATTTAAATGACGAAATCACATTGAAACTTTTTCATTGATTTATTATTTTACTGAGTATAGGTATTCAAAATGAATTCACTACCAAATGTTTACCCGTTAATATTGCTCTCACGGGCTAGGGCGAATCTAACAAATTTGCATGGTCTTGATAGCCCGTCTTTGGACACAGCATTGTTTACATTAATTACACCCAGGCTATGTGGAGCGGAAACGTTTTGTAACAGCTCTTTTGAACCACATTTGAACTTTGTTTTCTAAATAAATCCCGTGTTTGAATGTAGGTACGGATAATTTTATTCCTGTCCATTGCCGTGATCATCATCATCCTAGCGTTATATCCCGTGCTTAGACGGGTTCCGCTTAGACCATGATCCAGGATTTAGCGAGTCTGGTAATTATATTAAAGCGACTGTCCATTGCTGTGAATTTCTTTTAAAAATTATTTACGCTGCGTTCATTAAAAGATATGATTAAGGTAATTGTGTTTTTTAATCTTTACAAAATTCTGAACTTTTCATTTGTATGACCTTGTATTTTTACATAAGTACTCTACAGGAGACAAGAGAGCGGTGGTAGCTTAATGGTAAGGACACGCGCCTCTTAACCGAGGAGTGCGGGTTCAAACCCGGGCACGTACCTATGGATTTTTCAAGTCTATGTACGTATTTATACCACTAGCTCGACGGTGAAGGAAAACATCGTGATGAAACCTGCAGATTCAAACAACTTTGAATTTGTAACCATGATCCAAAAATTGTCTGGTTCCCCTATCTTAGGGTTACGAAGGTCAGATCGGCAGTCGCTTCAATGTAATTACCAGACTCGCTAAATCCTGTATCATGGTCTAAGCGGACCCCGCCTAAACACGGGACATAACGCTAGGAAGATGATGACTCTACAGGAGACAAGTTATATACGCTTGTGGTGTGGTATGCTTATCAAAAACTCTCAGATTTATTAAAATTTCAGCCGTCTAGACTTAAACTATAGTTAATCGCATGGCCAGCGATTAAACGTTAGTCGATAGATCTTCTGTTGAAGTGTTTCTCATTCAGTGTAGTGGTAACGTCATGTAATATAAAAACGTCACACTCGGCTATCTGGAAGACCTGTGTCGCTATTTGTGCGCGCGAGTGAGGCGAGGGGTCGCGCGCCGTGGTGCGTGCTTCCTGCCTGCGCCCGCGCCTTCCTACTGTCTGTCCGACACGTTGCTTACTAGATCGCATTACGTATGTATATGACCGGTTACTGCTGATTTTATTATCCGTAATAGATACGTAAGTAAACCAAAAAGGGAAATAAAAAAGAGTTATTGAATGACATTTTTTTTTTAATATTTTTTAATACGTTTCTTTGATTTCGTCGTTATTAAGTTAAGAATAATATTTTAGTATTTTTTAATGGAGCCATAATACGAACATAACCATAAATAAGGTTCTATATAACAGATCTCTGCAAGTCCAGTAGCTTTCGCCTCGCCTCTTCTATAGTATAGTAGTCTATATATAACATCCGGCAACCCCATAATAGGGCAAGGTACCAGGAAATTAAATATGATATTGTACTTTTACTTTCTTTATGAAATAGTTACTTCATTTTACTAGAACGGATACCAGTTAACAGTAAATCAAAATGACTTTCGCTCGCAATATGGTATAACCGATTAACTCCAATCTGTCAAGTCAGCGTCCGTTATCGGATTGATCAGTGCACGGATAATTACGTCAAGTAGATGATAACACCTCGCGGTTACGCAACTAATAGGTTCTCGCCGGCCGGCCGGATCGGAAATGGCCGTACGATCTGTAATTCAATAAATTGACGTCTAATGTACGCCTTTCTCTGCGACGACAATTTGTAACAAAAGTGTCGGATAGGAAAGATTGGGAAAGCCGGGGCGAGTCATTGCTATTATTTTATGCAGTTTTGGATTCCTTTTTATACTCCATTTCTAAAATAGGTAGATAATTTGTCGACAACTGGTAAGTGGCAGACTGTCGGTGCAATGATTGCACATTTGTTCATAGATTTTCGAACTAGAGAGTACTGTGTTTACCCGATCTAGCCGATTTAAAGCTCATGCTTATAGCAGCTTATGCATGTGCATTTAATTAGGATGCAATTTAAAATACTTGGTAAACACATAGCCTACCAGAGCTCTATTAAAATCTCTATCATGATCTTTCCGTAATTACATGGCAAATTTAAATTAGTCTCAAAATATGCACTTATGCATTTGATAAGGGGATATATTAAAAGAAAAGGTTGAGTAAAAAATATTTGGTTACAACCGCCCTAATCATAACGGGTAGACTTACCTCATACGTGAACAAAAAGTCACGACATCCTCTCATCGACCCGATCAGTGTTCCCTGTCGCGCGCTGAGGTAATCGATATGAAATCAAAGCAGTCTGCATAATCGCCGGACAGTTACACCGGCTTATTACGGCCTCCAATTAGTCACGGCTCGCTGGTGATGAAGGAAGTCTTCAGCTTGGACAGTGGCCTATACTTTCTCTACTCTTTAATATTTAGGTATACCTTGTATAAGGTCAAGTGAGAAAATTTACATTGATCCTTATCATTGAGCTATCAACGTTTATTACAAAAGTGTAGTAAGCACTAAGTGTAATTACTTACAGGTGACAAGTGTCAGTTTTACTTAATTAAGTGGTGTATAGGAGATACTGACTACTTAGTCAGTATCTCCTCATCGCGCCACTTACAGTTCGGAATATATTAGTTTAGATACCAGAAGATTGATTTGAAAAACTCACGACATGACATGAGGTCTTTGACCAAGGACCGTTGCTTCAGCTTTTATTGCTTTTCCTACATTCGACTGTAGGTCTACAACTATTAGTGACCTTAATTAGTGTATGTCACGTATAGGCCAGAATTATATGAATGCGGGCATTTATTATTATTTTTTACTCTATCAGTTCAATGGCCAGCCATGTACTTGTGATTGTAAACATTTTTATATATATCTTCATTTCAATCTGTCGTTCTTTTTTTTTATAAAAATGTAAATTCTCAAATTATGAGAAAAGAGCTTTACATAATAAATAATATTTTAAACGACATGTTTTTTTATAAGTTTAATGATTTTGTAACTAATAACCGTACCTTACTTACTGTTATAACAAGTTGTCAAAAAGTTCGTTTTAACGAGTAGTCACATTAAATTCGACCTTCATAGTTCTCAAAAATTGGCCACGGTTGGCTGCTCTCCCAACAGCACCTACATGTATTATTTTTATGATGTTTCATATCTTCTGTTGAAAGTTAAACTTAACGTATAACGTAGGCACTCGTTAACCAACAATAAACTTCATTGAGCATGACAAACACAGCTAGATGCATCTAATCATCAGCTAATACCACCCATCCAGTTGATTCTATTATGTCCACGTTTCGTTCCGATCAGCTAGCTTTGATGTGAAATGTTTTTCGGTTGATTGTACGCGTGACTGACCGCCGGATTCCCCTCGTCGGGACGCCACCTGTCCAATTTCCCTTACTAATGACAGAATGCTCATATAAGTGATTTTTTAATAATGGACAATTCCGATAAGTGTATATAGTCACAGTGTTTACAATGGTGTTGTAAAGTGGGGTAAGGTGTGAGAGTAGGATTAGGTTTTCATTCATACTCTTATGCCCGCAATTCCCAAGGGCTGGGCACAGTTGAAGGAGTAACAGTCTCCTTAGACGACATTTAGCCAAAAGTTAAATCGAGTGATGTTAGATGGAAAATTGTGAAAATACCATCCCGCCTGAAATCCCCGAAGAAGCAGATCTCCTTAAACTTCATTAAGATAAAAATTAAATCAAATTGGGTTGGAAGGTAGAAAAATTTGAAATCATTTCCAAAAAAATCACATAAAATACAAAAATAAACTTCTGAATCTAATAATGTCACGAGGAAGTCCTCAATATGTCTCAAAAGCAGCAAGTAGGTCGCGCTCGACAGTAAAGTATAGTACCTATCACCCCGTCAGTGGTCACCGCGAAAACGAAAGTGGCCGCAGCGCCCCACATCGCGGCGCTACCCGCGGCCATTTTGAATTTCATATCAACCGGAAGTGCGGGGGGGGGGGGGGGGATTTATTGCGAGACCGTCTTCCGGCCGCTTGTCTCTGCGCACCTGGTGGAAACTTCGGTACGCGACTAGTCGCAAAGGTTCACAATGCCAGTATTGTGAACGGCGCCGATAGCATCTTCAATGCAAATTGGAAAATTGAGAGGTTGAGACGTTGATATCTTTAGTACGAGCGATTACGGCTACGAGATGTAGTCGTTATCGGCTACGAGTGTTTAATGACACACAATTGTGGTATTATTTAAGTTATGTTTATATTTCTCTTTTTTGTGTGTTAGTTTGTTTACAATCGAATACCTATGTACTAAAGTAATTATGTATAATGTTCCAGGTAGGCAATGAAACGGTATGTTAGGAAAAAATTTGGAAAAATGCATTTTTAAGATTAGCCTTATAATCTACCAGCAATAAAACAGGTAAAACCAGATCAAAAAGATGTTTAATGTAATAATCGTGATATCTAATCTGGATCTATTCTACTTTCAACTCAAGGCACGAATGTATAAATAATCGGATAAATAAAATCCGAACTTAATGCTACTTGGATCGACTGACCATCAATATACCTACGTGACCTATGATTATCTGCATTAAAAAAACAAAGGAGGCCAATGGTTTCTGTAAGCGACTAATAAAGTAAATGTATTATTTTTTATAATTTGCAGTGGCTACATCCGCATTTGGCTACGTAATGATAAAATTACTCTATTATATTGTATCTTTTCCTTGCGGCCTAATACTTTCTAAATAAACATAATACACTTATTACAAGTACTGTTGATGTAGGTATGGGTAATTACGTCACGCCTCTAGTTTCGATACTGATTAAGCTATCAAGTTATAAACGGTATCAGTATGTATGCAGTATGCAGTATATATATTTTGAGTCTATATATTGAGTATATGTAAAAGTTTACGAATCCGCGTCCATAGTACGTGCCGTATGGTATGCGCTGGTGTCAGTGACCAGCGGGCAGGGTGAGTGCCACCCTCTCCAGCCGACGGACCTTGCTGCCACAGCGCACCGCAATCAGTACATTAATTTGCACTCTTTTAATAAAAGTGTCAAGTTGGAAAATGTGCAAAAATACAGGAGTTAAAAATTGTGTCGCTATTACTCATTCAGTATTACATACTCTAGTTAAAACGAAAGGCAAAAGAAAGTAAGGCCAATTCTATCTTATTGTAATAGCTCATGTAATGTACAGGAGCTCGTTATTGCATTTTATTGTATAATTTATCGCATACTTAGTCTCTTTGTAACAAAGCAGTTTTCTAATATGAAATGTGTTAAGTAAATTGTGTACCACTGTGCAGCTGTGCAGGCGAGCTCGGCGCGGCCGGCCACTGTGGCGGCCTTAGCGCTCTCGATCAGGTCCCGGGGTGAGTGCTCCCCGCAGCGATCTTCATACCAGTTGCCTTAATACACAGAAAATAATTGCAGTTGGTTCACTTCGGAAATGTTAAAACCATATTATTATTGAGTGCAACCATGCCTATGGCGGTAACTTTATATATGTATATATGTTACATACAAAGATAAGTTTCCGCTATAAGTGCTTTAAGAATTTGCAACACGTTGATTTAAGTAATTTTTTTTTTGTTATATTAGTTGGAATATTAGATTTGAACAAGAGCTACACTATTTCCAATCAGATTACGTTCTCGTGCATAATTAATCTCTAATGTTAACAATATATAATCTTAAAGAAATTTCGTTGCAAAAACGGAGTGACCCAGCTGCATGTTTCATAGACTATGGCACTGACCACTCACTGCAGTACGGTTTGTACACAGTCGTTGCATGTCCCCTCACGTTGCAGTCACCTTGCCGTTGCGTCATTCACGGGCGCTGTTCAATGGGAGCCCACCTTAGACTGTTTTCACTTTGTAGTTTTTGGCACTACATATTTAGATTTTATTTAAAAGTAGTCCAAATACTAATATTTCGATTTTTAGGAGAAAAATCATTTTCACTATTTTCTTGAAATCAGGTAAGTAATCAATCATTGATATAAGTATTAAATATACATTGTACGTATACTTGTACTTCCGGAATTAAATGACTATCGCACGTTTAGCGCTTCCAAATGATATTAATATACAAAGTTAAAAGTACGGGATATTTATCGAGTTTTACGAAATAACAAAGATTTGATATCCATAGTCTTCGCGCTGTCCAGTCTGTTAAAACGCTCCCGCTTCGCCCGACACAATGAACCGCCCGCAATCCATTTACATAATTATTTTACTTTAATTATTAGCACCAAGTCGGTAGCTTTTCTGCAACACATTCGAAGGCTATTTTTGGTATGAGTAATACTTTGTGATATACTAGAGAAAGCAAATTAAGCAACATTTAGAGAATGCAATGTGCAATGTTGCATTTTTAAGGATCCTGGACATATACCTACTAATTTATTTTTTAAAAAATAGATGCAATTATTTACGATAGTCGTGTTATTAACGATTATTTTAGTGCTATAAACTTCATTGCTTCCGTTTTGTATATTTATTTATAAAAGTTATTGAGCATTAAAATAGTTTTAATATGTGGAGACACTAATTGCCATTTTTATGTTTAAGAACTGAGATAATTTACAAGAATACTTGAGTTATATGATATTACTGGAAATGTCTGTAATAAAATAAACTTTCTTTTTATATATACTATTGCTTTTTTACAATGCTTGCGTCTTTTCAGAAATGTGGTATTGTGATTTCAATGTTCACTAAGAATTCACTTAAAATAGGGTTCTTCAGAGAAAACCACCGTGCACCCACGAGCAATAGAGTTACATTGCATTAATTTTCCGATGTTAAGATCTGTATCACAGCACTAATAGTGCGCAGGCACAAGCGGCGTTGTTATTTAGTCCACGCTTTGTTTTACCTTTGCATTAGTCACCGTATCGGCGCATCACGACTCGTATTATTTATTTAATTCTGTTCACTTTCATGGACTTTCACGTAATTATCGTAGATTGCACGGTTGTACCCATATCAAGTGACGTGCTATATCAAAGTGCGTAATTTCCTCGAAGTGTGCGATCTCATCTACGCACGTAAAGGTTAGTACTTACAGAGACGGTTAGTAATTGCCGGTGGTATTGTGGTGGTCTAAGACTGGTTCGAATCCCAATTTATGCAATACAGAAGGGTCGAGGGGTACCTACACTATCTCGTAGGTTGCCATTTTGGATGTGGTAGACCTATTTTACTCACAGGGCGACACATCACCAACAAAACAGTAACGTGACGAAGCGTAACACATTCCCCTCGTTAAAAAAGAAATGGGTAGTAATGTATTAATTTAGCGAAGCATACGTTACAATAATTGAACACCTCAGCGCTGACCGACTTATCTGCAAAAATATACTTGATACAATTTACTTTAATATCTGAAAACGCAATTGAACATTGTAATTGGATTTATTTATGTCGATAGGTAGATACATTAGGTATGTATTATTTTCATATTACAAGTGGTGCACTTAAAATGGTTGCGGCAAATTAATAAACGTAACGCTCAACCTCACTCTGTTGCCCGCGAGCGCTCCAGGTCAACACACCTCAAGAGTGCAAGCGCGTGATGGGTCGCCGCCGCAAATTGTGCCACTAATCATAGCTCTCGGTCAACAAGACGATCTTTTTATATTATCACAAGGCCCATAGGTCATGGGAAAGTACATTTTCAAGTTCTTCGCGGTCTAAGTTCATTAGGGTTTTCTGCTGAACAGGTCACAAGAAAATAATTAATTAATCTGTGGTAATTATTCATAAGCGCCGTATAATAAATTAATCAAATAATGTAGTTTACTCACAATTAATCGAATGGGTACATGTAAATAGGTTATGACTGGCTCGATGGCGCATTCGGTAGTAACCCTGCCCCATGCACCAAGAGTTGTGGGTTCGATCCCCACCCAGGACAAACATTCGTATGATGAATACTTGTGTTTGCTCTGTGTCTGGGTGTTAATATCCAATATTTTAGTATATATTTGTAATACCACTGTTGATTCTGATATCCGCAACACAAGTGCTTAAGATACTTACCTCGGAGTTAGATCAATGTATGTGATGTCGACGAATATTTATTATTTATTATTATTATTTATAGGTAAACATAGAATAGAATCTATTTTTCAAGCATTTTTCTTTTCCTTTTGTAACTAAATTGAAATTACCCGGAAATAATTCAGATTTTGATTCTATGTTGGCGCTTACCGGCATGGTGCGCGCTCGGATGCGCACGCGCCTCTATTTTTTGTCACAATAAAGCTTTTTACGCGAATGAGACTTTAATGACCGCGCTAATTCGTCATTGAGCTATTACGGCCTCCTCCGCTCGCGCCATTAGCAAGCACGCTCATCAGTGGCAGTACAAACGGTCACACGAAAGCACAATCAAGACCATATGTCGTCATTAAACCACAACATGACAATAATACTGAAGTAATTAATGAAAAAAATGTGACAGAAAGTACAGTATGCATATGTTTTTGTCGTAAACCTTAAAATCGTTAACTTTTTAACGTTACATTTTTTTTATACTTAATAAATATGTAATGTTTCCCATTAACAGTAAGTTTGCGTGAGAAACGCAACACTTTAATGTAATATGTATGTTAAAATTCTGGTAACGGTAGTTATTACAAATAATTTATTATATATTATACCCAATTTTAAAACAGCACAACATTTTAAATAAATGTACTGATAAATAATTTACCACATTAGTATTAACGTAATCGCTTTAAAACCTATATTTATCATAATACATCAATTTTAGGAAAGTAACTATCTATTATTTCAATTTTGTATTTTACTTACACCGATATTGATAATGCATAATTGTATAATGTGCGGTGTCAGGTCCACACACTATAGATTTGATAGGATGTCGTGAGTGCCGAAAGACTTGCAGATGTATAAAATGATAAGAGATGTCACTTGTCGTAGTCTTTATTCAACACTAAGTTTTATTTAGCTAATTACAATAACATCTAAACTAGGTCACGTAAATTGTCGATGTCGTTAAAACATAAAACTATGCAAATGTACGGGTTTACTCGTACATATTGCCGGCTCTAAGAAAAGAGAATAACAAATTAGAGGGAGCTATCGTTAACAACGGGAATCTTGAATCGAACTGGTTGCAGTTGTATAGGCGGCGACCGTTGAGGGATGTCCAGGTTGTCCACACTCGCACTGCGCGGAATGCGACGCGGCGCGGGTGCAGGCAGCGCGCCCTGCTGCTCCTCCGCAGCCCGTGTCCATTGTCTCCGACGTCGAATGTATCTGCACGTGAATCCAACGCCTGCTGCTATTAATGCAGCCAACAGGATGTATATGACGGTGTAATGATGAATGTCATGGTACGAAATCTGTTCGATTGGGGTGCTTTCTTCCTTTAGTTTGGAAATAAGATCGCCGATTGCCTTTGTTTCTGGATCTTCCGGCTTCTCCTCTATGTCAGTGGTGTTAATTTGAGGTTGTTCTAATCTTATATTGTGTATGGCGTTTACTGGAGGCACCTCAAGCCGTCCAACATTTTTTCTGTACTCCAATCTGTTTTCAAATAGTTTGTGGGAATAAATTACGAATTTGTCAACTTTGATAATGCAGTCACCCGAAACGCTGACTAAGTTAGCTCGCGCCAGACTGTATGTCGTAACTTGATCTGTGCATATCGTTCTCAAGTGGCAAGTATCGCAACAAAAATATAAATAAGTGTTTAACTTATTTAAGCTTATCCACTTGTTTTCACACGCGGCTTTGCTTGTCTGGCATTCATCTTTATTTTTCATTGTTTTTATGCATAAGTCCTTGTTAGATTTTAAAGCGTATATAGGGCGTTGTAGATAGCACATGTACGTCTCTGAATCGTGTACTAAACATTGTCCAACGTCTTCAGCTGTCACGGGAAAGTATGAATCCTTTTGTATGTTCATTCCTACATATTCAGACAGTGCAATTATTTGAAACATGTCGTTGTGAACTTGTTGGGGTATCGCTATTACTTTATATAATTCGTAACTGTCTCTGCTAATAAGTGGGAGTCGTATTTCAAATAACATGTAATCAGTTGTCATTCTGGCCCTGATTTTCAACAGGTGATATATGTCCTTGATATCAGTCTGGATATTATCAATTGGTAGTATGACATCCTTGGACACGTGACTGGAGATAATGTTAAGCTCATCTTGCAATTGCTGTGGCGCCATTAGATGAATATTGAATTTGCCGTTGTAAATATTCGTCACGGTGTCAATAAGAGTGTCTTGAATACTTTTCAGATAAGAATGCATGACGTTAGCTGACATTACTGCCAAAATAAATTGATTTGTGTACTGTGTTTTCTATTTCTGTCTTGATTATGTTGGTAGCTTTTTCTAGGTTCACGATGTGTCGATTTAGCATCTTATGCTAAATCGACACATCATGGCTTAACATCCACCTTCTCTGAATCGGCCTCAGGAACAGTAAATTTCGTGTCAAATGATGTTGAGGGTGGGATCTTGAATGAAGAGATGGTGTCTCTTGCAGTCTCACAAAACTTCTTAAATTCAACGAATACGTTTTTAGAAAAATATTCATAGTCGTCGTCTCTATGCTTTTCTAGTTCGGAATTATTCTGCACGAACTCACCCCACAGATTGTCCAATGCGTCTACACGTCTTTGAATGTAGTCACTGGTTTTTCTTGATGAAGAATCCTTGCGGAAGTTATTGAAAATCTTCTCAACTTCATTGATGATATTGTTTTGGCGGTTGAATAATGCTTCCATGTCGAAAATGTCGGAAATGTCGATGATAAACTTAGTAAGATTTGCAGCTTCTGCGTAGTATGTGCGTGACCCTTCTCAATTTGATCGGTGAGACCCGCTTGTGGGAGGCCGACCAAACCGATACGCTACTACACTGAAGATCAATAAACTCACCAAGTAAATGTCGTATTGATGTGACGTGACATCAAATTGTCGAAATGTCGTAAAGTGCAAATGTCGTAGATCACTGTCGCTCGATAGACCACGTACGATGGTCAATCAAATGTCGAAAAATGTCTAAATGTCGCGGGTCACTTATAGGCTCGAAGGACCATGTATAATGTGCGGTGTCAGGTCCACACACTATAGATTTGATAGGATGTCGTGAGTGCCGAAAGACTTGCAGATGTATAAAATGATAAGAGATGTCACTTGTCGTAGTCTTTATTCAACACTAAGTTTTATTTAGCTAATTACAATAACATCTAAACTAGGTCACGTAAATTGTCGATGTCGTTAAAACATAAAACTATGCAAATGTACGGGTTTACTCGTACAATAATAAATTGCACAATTACAATTATAAATTGACGGTTTATCTGCAATTTTTTTGTTATACGGATACATCATGCAATTAGTTCGTCCAAAAAAATGTATCAAGGCATAGAAAAGATTCGATATTCTCCGCAGTATAGTCATACAACATTAATCAGTAAAACCATATCGGAAACGCTTTACTTCAACGTACACAAAGCAGGGCAACCGTCAATTTCCTGAGTGGAGGCGCCGGGGCCCGTCGGCCGCCCGCCCCGGATAGATAAGTGCTGGCCTGTGACCTCTTGCCCCCGATGCCTGCCACTCGCTGTTCAATGGACGTCGATAGCGACGTTCCACATTTGAAGCCATTTCCAAATTTGTGAAGGGGGCTTCGCTATCATATTGATGACATTATAATCTCATTTTGTAATGACTCAGAACGGACCCCTAATGATAGAAAATAATAATATTACAATATTAGAAGAAATATAAATATTATAAGAAATAATAATATATTGGCGTCCTTCTTTCTTGTTGCGAAAATGAAATTATTGAATAATACAATGTTAGGCTTTATGAAATTATACTTGTTGAGGTACTTGTTGTATATCTAACATCAATACCACCATCAGAACCACATCTCTCAAAAATTCTCAACCAAAATTTATATATAGAACATATAATTATTTCTTACAATAATATTAAATTTTGAATGTTCCTGTATTACAGCAATCCAAGACAGTCGGTGCTACTTAATGAATGGCGGAGCAGTGGAGAGCTTTTTTGTCAGCGAGGATACGCCCGTCGGCAGTGTCATAGGTTCGTTGGAATTTGTTTAATTCAAATACACAATATAATAATTGTGATGTCAATATGGATGATGACACCTATTTACTTGCAAATTTTAAGTGAGTTGTTTTGCAAATTTTTATTGTTAGTGATTTAAGTATACCAAAGGTTACGTCACACTTGAGTATACATAGGCAAAACCTTTGAAACCTTTGAAAGCCATTTTGATAGTTCATAAAAAGTATATCAAATGATTGATGGTGTCGTCTACTCTACTATTCAAAGATCCTTACATAAACTACTTATAAAACCGCCTGTGATGAAGTTTAGGCTACTTTATTTATCCCGGAAGATTGATAGATGCCACATTACCCGATGGAGTTTCTGTAGCAGGCTGGATCTTTTGAGCAAAAGCCTCGTAAAATATTATCTGAATGGGTGCGTTTAGGCACGCTGAGCGTGAACGGCGACCCGAGCGACAACGGCGACATCACGCTGCGTCTGCAGGAGCAGGGCGCGGCGGTGGGCGTGGCGGCAGGCACCAAGAACCTGACGCTGCTGCGCGCGCTCGACCGCGAGGAGGCGCGCGGGCCCTCCAACGTGTACGTTAACGTGCGCTGCGACCGACGCCGCACCACCGACCCGGTAAGCTTTTTTGTGGAGAACGTTTTAGATGAGGACTTAGAGTAGCCTTGTTTTTTTCACCTTGGTGAAAGAAAGCTCTTACCTCTAGACTTTTAAGCAACCTAAGCTTGAGGACGTCTTCTATGGGGCTCGGACTTCGGCTCATAACGTTGCTGGATAGAGAAGTATATAAGATCAATACAGTCATCGAAGAAGCTGCGACGGGGTGCATGAAATAAACGCAAGGAACGTCTGTGCTAACATAAGTAAAATATGTCATGTTTCTGCTTAGCACTCAGTCTGAAAACTTAGTCAGGGCACGCTCTGACGTTCATCGTAGATTAAGCGAATACAATAAATACATTGAAAGGGCTGTTTCCAGAGTTTTGCAATTTAATCATGATTAATATATGTAGTATTCTTTGCATGTGAGAAGCTGTCTTTATCAATAAAGACAGCTAAGTAATGAAAACTTTCTTCTATATATCAAAGTTTTCATTGCTTTTATTTACCCGTAATATATTCATCTTAAATTAATGGCCCTGATATAGGTATATCAGGGCCCTTAACATGTTTTTCCTAGGTACATGTATATCAAGGACTTTCCTGTTTTATGAGAGCAACATTTTACAACAGAGCTTCATAATCCCGGTGTCGATTCGCGTGTGGGACGTGAACGACAACGCGCCGGTGTGGGCGGGCGCGCCGTACCGCGTGCGCCTGTCGGAGCTGACGGCGGTGGGCGCGCGCGTGCTGCACCCGCGCGCCGCCGACGCCGACCAGCCCGGCCCGCACGCCACCATACTCTACTCCGTGCTGCCAGGACACGACGTGAGTACCCGAACGAGAATGGTTTATACCTGATTACCACCGCGGGGATTGTGTTAAGTGGAAATGTCCAGTTGCCGCCGGTGGAAACTGGACATTTATTGCCCCGCTTCAGTTTTGCTTTACGTTGCTATCCAATACTGGCAATTTATTCAAGAAATGTTCAGAAAAACTTTAGCAACAACATCCCGGGAAACGAGAATTTTAAATGACGAGTCATCTTCTTCTTTTTCATCCTCAAAACCCAAATCCGATGGTTATGCCATACCCACGCAATTTATTATGTGCTACGTGACAGCATTTCATAACATAAGCATTGGTTGATATGGTGCGTGAAAATACAAAACATTTATTGAGAAAATTGTACTATGTTAATTATACTGTTATCGATGCCAAAGTTGGATATTAAGTTAATACACATTTACTGATTTACCGACTTCTAGGAGTACTTCGGCTTTCTAAACGAGCTAGACAGCGTGTTAGTGCTGAAGAAGCAGCTGGACTTCGAGACGCTGCGCAACTTCACGGTGACACTGCGTGCGCAGGACCAGGGCACGCCGCCGCTGCACAACGACACCACGCTCACCGTCGAGGTGCTGGACGCCGACGACCAGAACCCCAAGTTCTCGCATGAGCATTACACCGCGATACTGCCGGAGGATGCGCAACCGGTAGGTGTTTCTTTTCAACATCTTCATCGCCCTATAATAAATGTACTCTGAAAAATAATGTTGTCATTTGAGCAACATGGCTCTCCACATTTTAAATTTCATAGAATGTGTATCCTTCTGACAACTTTATAACTGCAATGGCAATACATAACATCATGCCCACAAACCCCGATGCAAAGTCTAAGGACTAAAAGTTCCTTTACCACTTTTAGCTAATCACGGATTGCCTGTAAAATTGTGAAAGACCAGTGTGAAGTGAAAATTTACAACGGTATTATTCCAGGGCACAATCCTGGAAACATCACCGGGGCCGATCTTTGCAGCAGATCAAGATTTGGGCATCAACGCGCCGCTGCAGTACACGGCTTCGGGCGACTACCGGCAGCTGGTGGCGGTGGAGCGCGACTCCGGCCGCGTCGCCGTCACCGACGAGCTGCTGCGGCACCAGCTGCCCGTCACCGTCGTCATCAAGGTACTCGTCTGAACACGTACACACATCACGAGACAAAGTCGGGGCTAAATATAAAATTTAAAAATATTAGGCGCTTTTATTTTTTCCATTCTTCATGCTTATCCATGCGTTAGCACTATAATATAGGTATTCTATATTCATATAATAGCGAAACCTATGATCATGTTATTAGCGGACACTAGGGATTGCAATACTGAATTAAGCAATTCAGCTGGGTCCAGCGCAATGCTGTTGGATTACAATCCCTAGCGGGCACCTACTAAGCACGCGATCACACTAAGATGATATGTTACAAAGAGGCTGATCGTGGTGTGTGTGTGTCTGTGGTTAGGCGAGGCAGGTGGACAACGCGGACCGGTACGCGCTGGCGACGCTGACGCTGGCGCGAGGGGCGGCGGCGGCGCGCGCGTCGGCCGTGCGCTTCGCGCGGCGGCAGTTTGACGCGGCCGCGCCCGAGGACGCGCCGCCCGGCGCCGTGCTCGCCACGCTGCGCACCGACCCGCCGCGCCTGCCCACTGAGGTGCGTGCACATCACCAATTCAACATTTCACCTACTGAGGTACCTGCACATCACCAATTCAACATTTCATGAGCTTCTATTTGCACCGATATTGATAACCAATCATCCTCAAGTATGCGAAAGTAGACTATCTGACCGTGCATTTTATTTTTACATTCACCACCTGACTGACTGTGATGTTTGTTATGTTGTCATGCTCAGAAGACCGTCTCACTGTGCTAGCTTTAGGAGTGAGCGTCCAGATGTTAGGCCTCAAATGTCTAATGTCCATTCGTTTGCATAAGAAGCGCTAAACCTGAGTTTTGAACACCAGCCTGTATACCAATGTCAAAAGAGGCCATATCGCGTTCATAGAGCCCGCTGCAGTTCTACGTGTCAGACCGCAGCTTCCTGGAGAAGTTCGCGATCAACAGCGGCGGCGAGGTGCTGCTGCGGCGCCCGCTTGACTACGAGACCCAGGACTCATACCACTACCAGGTCATGGTCACTGATGGTGTCTCTGTAAGTCTCATTAAACTTTTAAATTATATCTATCAAATGTCTTCCACTGTTTGATGGACCACTTTCAGTCGCACTGCTATTCTAATAGTCGCAACGTGGACTTGGGAATGTTTTATTTTAACGTTTTATGACATATCTTGGACCTTGGCGTTAAAAAAAAAAACATTCAGTCGAATTGAGAACCTCCTCCTCTTTTTTGAAGTCGGTTAATAAAGAAGTTCTTTCCGATGCAACTAAGTAACTTGCCTGATTTTTACCCGTAATATCGAGTTTCCGGTTCAAGATGATCATTCTTAAAAGAATGAGCAATTTTTTTATAAAAATAACCTTCTAATGAAACGAACACTTGTCCAGAACGACACGGCCGCCATCAACATCACGGTGCTGAACGTGAACGAGTGGGAGCCGCGCTTCCGCTACCCGCAGTACGAGTTCTCCGTGGAGGGCGCGGAGGCGGGCGGCGCCGCGCTGCTGCCGGTGGGGCGCCTGGACGTGTTCGACGGCGACAAGCCCGACACCGTCGCACTCACGCTGCGCGGACCCGACGCCAGGTGGGCCGCCCCTCGCCACACAACCGATAGTCACAATTAACTCACGTTTAGTTGTTATTAAAAAACTTTTTTTGACAGGCCCGTTGGTCGAGTCAGAGACCCTGACACACACGAAATCGAGGATTGCGGGTTCGGACCCTGCTCGGGGCAAATGTTTCGTGTGATGATCATGGGCATTTTTACTCGAGTCATGGATGTTTATAAAACGTATTTAAGACTGTCTATCCGTTACCTGTTATTTGTCCATAGCACAAGCATACATGTTTAATTTGGAACTAGGGAATTGGGCTAAGAATAGAGAATATTATTAATATTGGACAACTTTTTTAATGAGGCAAACAGTTTCCGTATTAACGGTATGTGTATGCAGTATGCTGCAGGTAAACGAGCTGGGCGAGGTGTTCCTGCGCTCGGAGGCGCTGCGCGCGCTCAACACGTCCGTGCTGCATGTGGTCGCCACCGCTGTCGACTCTGGCACGCCGCCCCGACAGGTACGTAGGGGAAGACATCACTGTCCGTAAAACTCTACAACTTAATTTCTGCTAAATTTCTGTAACTCTGTGTTGTGATTGCGCAGACGTCTGTGCCGGTGATCGTGCACGTGGGCGCGGGACTGACGCGCGCAGGCGCGGGCGGGTCGCGCGGCGCGCTCGTGGTGGGCGTGTTCGCGTCCGCGCTGGCGCTGCTGGCGCTGCTCGTGTGCGCGCTGCTCGCCTACATCTACCGCAGGTACGTACTGTGCAGTACCACAGTACTGCGGGGTGACGCGCGCAGGCGCGGGCGGGTCGCGCGGCGCGCTCGTGGTGGGCGTGTTCGCGTCCGCGCTGGCGCTGCTGGCGCTGCTCGTGTGCGCGCTGCTCGCCTACATCTACCGCAGGTACGTACTGTGCAGTACCACAGTACTGCGGGGTGACGCGCGCAGGCGCGGGCGGGTCGCGCGGCGCGCTCGTGGTGGGCGTGTTCGCGTCCGCGCTGGCGCTGCTGGCGCTGCTCGTGTGCGCGCTGCTCGCCTACATCTACCGCAGGTACGTACTGTGCAGTACCACAGTACTGCGGGGTGACGCGCGCAGGCGCGGGCGGGTCGCGCGGCGCGCTCGTGGTGGGCGTGTTCGCGTCCGCGCTGGCGCTGCTGGCGCTGCTCGTGTGCGCGCTGCTCGCCTACATCTACCGCAGGTACGTACTGTGCAGTACCACAGTACTGCGGGGTGACGCGCGCAGGCGCGGGCGGGTCGCGCGGCGCGCTCGTGGTGGGCGTGTTCGCGTCCGCGCTGGCGCTGCTGGCGCTGCTCGTGTGCGCGCTGCTCGCCTACATCTACCGCAGGTACGTACTGTGCAGTACCACAGTACTGCGGGGTGACGCGCGCAGGCGCGGGCGGGTCGCGCGGCGCGCTCGTGGTGGGCGTGTTCGCGTCCGCGCTGGCGCTGCTGGCGCTGCTCGTGTGCGCGCTGCTCGCCTACATCTACCGCAGGTACGTACTGTGCAGTACCACAGTACTGCGGGGTGACGCGCGCAGGCGCGGGCGGGTCGCGCGGCGCGCTCGTGGTGGGCGTGTTCGCGTCCGCGCTGGCGCTGCTGGCGCTGCTCGTGTGCGCGCTGCTCGCCTACATCTACCGCAGGTACGTACTGTGCAGTACCACAGTACTGCGGGGTGACGCGCGCAGGCGCGGGCGGGTCGCGCGGCGCGCTCGTGGTGGGCGTGTTCGCGTCCGCGCTGGCGCTGCTGGCGCTGCTCGTGTGCGCGCTGCTCGCCTACATCTACCGCAGGTACGTACTGTGCAGTACCACAGTACTGTAGTACCTATCAGTACTAGTACCACAGTAGCACAGCAAGCTATTAACAGGGTTTAGACCTGGTTCTGGACGGAATTAGTCCCAGTACGATAAACCTAAAACCCTCGTGAAGGAAGAACAATTTCACATTTAAGCAGTGATTAAAGGAGGTTACAGTTCTTTGGACTCTTTACCCTTCGGGGGTTGCGGGCATGATTGTATGTTGGAATAAGCACATAATAGTGCCCCAGCCAATTAACTACCTGGCCTTAACAATGACTAAAGTAGTTTTTAATCCAAATTCTCAGTAGGAAACGCTCAAAATCATCAAATGGCGCTGTGCCCTCCAAGAACACCGGGTTCGTGTCGCACGAGAAGCCTCGGCCGCCCAGCGCCGGCGGCAACCCGCCCGCCAGCACGCTGCCGCCGGGTGGGGGCGGCGCGGGCGGCGCGGGCGGCGCGCTGGGCGGCGGCTCGGGCTCGCTGCTCAGCGTGAGCGCGGGCGCCAGCACCATACTGGCCAACTCCACCAGCAGCCTGGACCTGAGACCCGACCATAACGGAAATAATTCAGCCGGTGGGTATTATTTTAACCAATTTGTTCTTGTGTTTAGCAAGTCTCGTATCAGAATGAAGTGACTCCACATATTTGTAAGGGAATCAGACAGATCGGTCAAGTCGTCTGACCTGAATTGTCGGTCGTCTGACCGTCTAACCTGATCCGAACCAATTCGTGATTACACGTTAATTGTTACTTAATTGTACAGATTTCCTTGCCCATCAACCGAGTGGCATAAATCTGTCACCTGGTTTAAACTAGCACTCCTCGCATTTGAAGCGCGTGTTCTTACCATGAGTTACCATCGCAACATACAATTAATTATTTTGCTCATTATTAAAGAGAAAATGTATCTTTACCCAGGCATCGGGCGGCAATCGCAACGGTTCCCCAACAAGAGCAAGGTGGCGCCTCTCCCGCCGAGCGCGACCGCGAGCGCGGAGGCGGCGGCGGAGGGCGGCGTGTCGCTGATGAGCGACCACCTGCGCGCGCGCAGCTCAGGCCGCTCGGGCGTGGCGTGGCCGGCGCACACCATCCCCGCGCGCGTCAAGAAGCTCAGCTGGGACGAGCCGCAGCCGCCCGACCACGACAAGGTATGCTTGTCCGTCTCGCCTGACACTAACTGTATCAAATGCACTAAAATTCCATCGAACAAAGAAGCTTATACGAATAAAAATAATACGAACAAAAAAGTAAAATAAACAAAGCAAGACATGAGTATGATTTCCGAATAAATGATAGCCTCGTCTTCTTTTGATATAGTTATATTTTTAATGGATTAAGAGTACCATCACTCAATATTAATCCACTAGAAAAATGGGTACGTATAGTATGTGTACGTTTGCAGGGCAGCGGGGAGGACGAGCTGACCGACGCCACCAACCCCGCGCTGGCCGACCACATGAACCTCACCGTCTACTTCTAGACGCTCGCCCCGGGACAAACCGCAACCACTCGATAGACAACGCTCTGCTACCACACTCTGAACAACCAAACGAGTACCCGCTTTCTCATACTCCAACAGGCGTCTCCTTTTCCAATATTCTTGATAAACAATTACCCCCTGGACAGTACGCTCAACCTCTTCCGCCCATTAGAAATCAGCGCCCTTCTGACATACACAGCTACCCACCTCAAAACGTCATAGGAATTCCACTGACTAACGATAACCAACCACCACCAAGACAGTATGCTCTCCCAGGTGCTACAAATACTGCAAGGAACGATCAGACACATGATCGGGCACATTTCACAAATCCTCCCTTATTAAATCAATACCCATTACCTTATGATCCCCGAGGCTATCAAAACTATCACAGTCCTTCAAATAACGTACCAGAAAGACATGCATCGCCAAGACACCACCTACCAAACGCCAATTATCCTATCCATTACACAAACAGAGATCATAATTTAGCCGCAACAAAACTCAATTCCCCAATGAGTCCTCCCGCAGGATATTTAGATATGGAGAACACTCCACTGTCTCCCATGAGCATGTCTTTTAGCAATATGATGACACTTCCAATGAGAAATGCAGCCGCGAATCAGCAGCCACCGATCGAATACGTCCCCGTGCCTCTTAAGAATATCCCCAGGAATCCGAATCATCGATCCGCCGTGAAACCAAAGCCAAAACATGTGTTACCTAAAATCCCTGTCAACACAAACGCTCCCACGCCCATTGGCTATATTCCTATCACACTGGACAATCCTGGTGTCAACCCGCAGTGCTTACCTAACGCACAGCTTGCAACGAAAGCCAAATCATCAGCCAAGAAACTGACGCCACCAGTCCAGGCTCCTGTGGAATACATGCCGATTCCCGTCAACTCTCAAAGTCGTCCAGTTAAAGGACCGAGAGGGAAGTCGAACCACGCAGACCCTCGGGAGCATATGGCTCCTCCGACGGCGCCCAGAATGTCTAGCGCGTCTATAGAGGGCTGGAGGGCCGACGGAGCGCCGTCTCCGTTCGCCAGCATCGATCCACGCAAGCTGAGGTCGCAGCGCGTAAGTCCCCTGCTATTCTCGAGGCATCACCAGCCGTATAAACCATTTTGAGATGACATAACTTAGTTCAAATACTGTCTACCTCATTTACGCCATTTAAATATAAAATAATAATGAAATGGACAGTTAGAGGAGCCTGTGAATCGTACCTCTGACTTCTGCTATGCTGTCCATGTTTTGATACAAAACCAAAGATATATATGCCAAAATGTATCAGTTTTGAATGGAAAAGGGACGCCGTTTGGTTTTTTTTTTATATTGTAGGTACCATTCCTTGTATAGTTCCTTGTTTTTAGTTATTAAGTAGATGTTTGTTTTATAGAAATAATGTATCGTAGTAGTATTATTCCCATTTTGTACGGTAATGACTCTTCAGACCAAGTGTAAAGGTTGTATCTAAATATGTTGAAGGTCAAAAATATGAAAAATTACAGCCTCATCAAAGTTCCTTAATTAACTGTACGCGAATGGTATTCAGAGTTTTGGTAGATGAGTATTCTGCGTTGGGTGTAATAACTGAAAAGTTATCTAAAAAGATTTTTACGAAGTTGACTGTGTAATGGATCGTATTAACTACTTATATTAGTCTGTAAATCACGTGGATTTAGTATAACGTGATTTTAAGTAAGAGGTTTTTAAATTGTACCGTGTCGTGGACTGTGTCGTCTTCCTGCCTACGTGTAATAGTGGCCTTACTCCCTAGCGTGCACTTGTCCTGGTATTCACAATGAGTTGTAATTCGACTACATAAACTTTAAAAAAGCTCTAAAAAGAAGACGGGAGTTTGGATTTTCTACTTTTACAAAACGTATGTATACTGTGTAAGTATATGACTTATTTGTCGAATATTGGTGAATCTTTGTAAATATATTAAATTGATAGTACTTATGTCAGTAAGAAAACTGATATAGAAAAATATATGCCAAATAGACGATGTAAAATTGCCCCACTCTTATTGACGTATACACACTCGTACAAAGTTAGTTCACTTTTTATTGTACAGAGCATATTTTATGGTAACAATGATTATTATATCTAAAATATACAATATGTATATATGGTCGTTGTTGATCAATAAAATAATAATGTATTTCCTACGTAAATAATATTGGATATGTAAAATAGAAGTAATGTAGTTATGGCCTTACAATTTTACTACTAGGATAGATGATGTAATTTATTGTGATTTGTTTTGTATAGTAGCTTTTATAATCGTCTGAAGACTTTCTTACCAGAATTTTGTAAATTAAAGTATTGTACAGATTGAATATCATAAATGAGTACATAATGTTTTATTATAGAATAATTATTTAATATTGGCTTTTTATACATTTTTACAATATTGGCAAACACCAAAAAGAAGTTTTAAATTACCTATTTATAAAGTTTAATCAACTTTTATAATGTTATTCGCTATTTAAATTACGAATACGAATCGTATTACGAATTTCTAGTATCTTTTCCTTTTTTATATGACGTATACTACTTTGCGAAACGAGTAGAGCGGAACAGCCACTTTGTGTTTCAGCGCCTCATTCTTATTTAGAACGTCGCGTGAAATCGAGCTCCAATTATTTATATTCAATTTAATTTAGTTACTTTTTTAGCCATGTCAACGTATAAAATGATGTTACATGAACAGAGTGGGAAGAACTGAGTTTTAGATTACGACCTTCTACTTCGATTCGTAAATTAAATTGGCCGAATGTGGTGCAAGAAGCTTATCATTTCTTGGGCTTTACCTACCCCTTCAAGGGTTGTAAGGCGTGAAGGTGCTTCAATTTGTCCTAATGGGACATTGTTCGAATCGCGATGGGGTGGTTCTTCCCCACTCAAACTGGCTGTTTGCGCTCGCTGTCACAGTACGGGCGAGTACCAATGTATTGTAGCTGGTAAGGACTGTTATTATATTTTTGTTGATGCTACTTTGTGTTTTATTGACCCTTTACTTAGCAATCGATCCTTTGTTACCCTGTCTAATAGCTTAGGTAAGTCAGAAATAAATCATTTTTTCGGATAGTTTATTTTTTAGGACATCAATTAAGAAATGTATTTAACCAGCTAATTGATGCCTGGCTCGATAGCACATTCGGTACTGACCCTGCCCCATGCGCTAAGAGTTGTGGGTTCGATCCCCCCAGGACAAACGTTCGTGTGATGAATACTTGTGTTTGTTCTGTGTCTGGGTGTTAATAGCCAATATTTATTTAAGTATATATTTGTAATAACACTGTTGATTCTGATATCCGTAACACAAGTGCTTAATCTACTTACCACGGAGTAAGATCAATGTAAGTGATGTCGTCGGATATTTATAAAAAAAATAAAATCTATATCAAACTACCATTCTAACATTACGCCTGTTGAGATCGCACGGCAATCCCCGAAAATGACAAAAACTTGCGCACTTCATGAACTCTACATACACAGGCTGTCTGTTTTATATGACGACTCTTGGGGAGCATTACGTGTCCGTTCATTTTCAAAATTGTAGGTCCTTCCTTAGTAACGGATATAATTTGTGTAATAAATGTTATGTCAGCTAGGCATCCTAACTCTGACCGATAACGTTATTTTTTTATTATTATCTCTGATTCCGAAGTTTTGATCCTTCCAATACGACTGCACAAATATCCACCCACTTATACAATTAGCTCTCCTAATGTATATAAGTAAACTCTTAAAGCGTTTGTACACTTTATGACCGGGTAGTGTCGTGGAGGCGTGGAAGAGTCCACGACCTTGCGGCCTTGTGAAGAAAGTGGTTGCGCAACGACGCACGCCGCGCGCGCGCCGTTGCCGACAATTATTTTATATCGCGCGTTAAACCAGTGCTTGTTCCTGCTTCCGACTGCTTTATACAATTCTTTAACTGACAATTCTACCGGGAAGTCCTAACTTTCCGACAAATATCTTTTATACCAACAATCTGTACGCCATTCTTTGCCTAATATTGATATGGTAGGCAGAAACATGGTCGGTACATTTCTTTATTTGAATCCCAGATTAAGAAGAGAACGCTTAATATTTAGAATAAAAAATTATACATGGTAGAATTTCTAGATAAATAGTTGGCATGTTTAAACATAATCCCCGTTTTGTCCGGCCCTTTAGTTATGCTATTTAATGTTAGTGTTTCAGTTAGCAAATACCTACGCCCACTTTTAAAATATTTACTAGACTACTAGATTATTTTTATAGTTATAATCATGTTTTTTTATTTTATAAGCACGAGAGTACCTGAGTATCACTTGTGTGCGAAGGCGTAAGAGCGTATTATATCATTTAAGAATTGATATGCTTTCTCACTACATTATTTATCGTGAGTTGATATAGCGTTATTCATTCTATTTCCTAGCATTTTAACAATATTTTCATAAGACTTAATATATTTTGAATCAAACTAAAAGTATGTAGGTATTTAATCTAAAAGTTATATCTATCTATTATTATGACCAATTCTTATCGAAATATTTCGAATTGTAGGTAAGTATGTAGAGTTAACTCTACATCCACGTTTATTGTCTAAACTATAGATAACCAACTATACCTATAACCTACCAGCTTGCAATTTTATATATATATATATATTTTTTTTTTCGATCCTGGGATATCGATTTCCGTCCTCCATGCAAAGATTTCATTACGCCAATTGCGTGATAAATGGTATTTCGGTAGTAAAGCAATAAAAAATAGAATAAAATATACATTAACATTTAAATTTTTATGTATTATTAACCAATGATATCAGCCCGCACCATCACCTCCGCGTCTGATCCCGCGCGCCTGGCGGGGCTGGTCTAGCCGACAGACTGCGCCGGAGTGCCTCGCGGAGTGAACGTGCGGAGCAGTGAGTGTTGCGTGCGGTGCTGCGATCTTCTGACAGTGACTTAACTAGTGAAAACAAACGCCAATAACGTGGTAAGTTAAGTCTTGCTAGGTTTTATGGTTCACTTATTTTATACAGTCTATTAATATCTAAAACTCATTGGTATAATTTTTTAAATAGTTTAAATACAATAGTTACAAGCTAGAAACTGAACTCTTTAAATAAGATACAATATAAACATATTGTTTAATAAAAACAAATAATGTCGTATCGTGTCGTACCGTCGGTACTTTTCCTGCTCACGCAATTCATACTAGAATAAGTTTTAGGTACTTTCACATCATTCTATTAAGTATTATGATTTGACTGCAGGATATTATAATAGTAACAATGTAGGTACTTATGGTTAGTGGTCAGTGCATTTTGGCATTTGTTACGTTACATACATATTGCTTATGGTTATTATAAATATATATTAAATAAACATTCGACGTCATCACATACATTGATTTGACTTCACGGTAAGTAGCTTAAGCACTTGTGTTACGGGTATCAGAATCGGATCAATCAGAATCAACAGTGGTAATTACAAATATAGTCTTAAATTTTGGATATTAACACCCAGACACAGAACAAACACTAGTATTCATCACACGAATGTTTGTCCTGGGTGGGGATCGAACCCACAACTTTTGGCGCATGGGGCAGGATCACTATCGAATGCGCTATCGAGCCATTCAAATAATTCACATAATTTACGTCTGTTTGTTTTATTCAAGGGCAAGGGGATTTTAAAAAGTTTAGAGTGAGCAGTACATCTTATGTTACATCTATCATCGTCTCATCCCCTTGCCACCAACGTCCTTCTTAAAATAGAAGTAGGTAAATACATTTATTGAGATTAATGCATGCTTATTTGTTTACCTTTTATTAACATGCGAAATATTACATTATCTCTAAATATAGTAGATTTCCGACTCATTCACGTTGCATTTTTCTTAGTTAGGCAGTAAGTACAATGAAAATGACTAATGAAATAGTAAATGAAAAAAACATTATCGAACGATGAAGAATGTTACCTAGTGAGTGTTGAAACTTCGCTGAAGGCATAAACAGGTTTCTTGGGATGATATAAGATAGCTTAGGGCACGTTGTGTCATTGACCTAGCTCACTGGGTCCTGGAGCAAGTAGGACATAGACTAAGCGAATCACATAAACAAACAAACACACAAAACACCACGCGCGGAATCCCCGAGAGGCACGGCAGATCAAAGGGACAGCAGGTTATGCACTTGTCTTTTTCTTATAAAAAAAAAATAATTGAATAATATTTTTTATAAATATACTAAATCCGGTGTTACATCATCTTTTGAGAAGGCATGAAATAAAGTAAATGCAGTAGTTCGGACCCTTACATATGCGACTATCTAATATGGCATTTTAGTCAATTTCGATCCGCGCTTTATTTTTTATCACTTTTCGACCACCTATGTATCTACTTATGCCAGCTCGCCACTCAGGTTCTTAACAAAATTATCTGTAAAGTATAGGTACTACTGCTTGCTTGCATGCTCGCCTTACTAGATGAGCATATATCTTCCCTTGGTTATTAAGTATAATATTTAGTATCGGCAGTATGCAAGAGGTGGTTTCACGTCACACCCATGACACAAGTTGCGCTTGTATCTCAAAAAGGAAAAGCCCCCGATAAGCGTTATTTGAATCAGCGGGCGGATGCGGAGAGATCCTTGTTTACACGCAGAGCCGCGCAGGCGCTTTCACTGCGCTCTTGCGCGGGCGCACCGTACACACATCGAACGATATATTTATCATTCGTTTACCTAGGATCCACACACCATTGAATCCGAAATCGTTGTATGTACATTTTATGTTAACAGTAAATTATGAAAAATTGTGTAAGTATCACTACAAATTGTTATAAAAAACAATTGCAACAGACAGGCTTTTGTGAGCCCACTGATATTTCGTTTATTAAATTTTTTCTTGGTCTTTTTCTGGTGCAACATGAATGTTTAGCCGGAAACGTTCAAAGTAACCGGCGCGCTTGCAGCATCGCCGCGCGCCGCATCATCGCCCCGGACGCTTACGTAACGCGCGCGTCACCGCGACGTAACCGAGCCCGCGCTGAATACGGATCCGCCGGCTGCCGTGACTCACATTGTTTGGAAACACTCGAAGTGGCACAACGTACCAGGATCACTGCGTGCCAATAACCCTTGTGAATTCGTAATGGCATTTCTGGTGAAGGATTTTGTAATCGTGTTGTTATTACCGCATGGCAGATCCTAATGACCGATCGCTATTCAGGTCATACATATTGTGGTATAGGTGAAACTAGTCCGCTTGAATGCATGAAGCAAAACGATTTTAAATCCAAAACATGAACAAGAATATGAAAACTTACTGAATGGCGGACACAGCCCAGACGGTTAGATCTTTGAAACTTTGCAGTCTTTCTCAGTCTCTCAGCCACAGTAAATAAATGGGCAATTAGAAGGGTTTTGGGTGGAATTTAAAATTGGCGAACGCGAACGATGAGGTGGACGGCCGCTTGCTAGTGCAGGTGCTAAACGCAAAATATTAATGACTACTTCGACAAATAAAAGTAAACACTCAATCGGTGATCTCACGATTCTCGATTTGTTGTGAGTAAATCTATATGTGGTACTTAATTTGATGATGATAAATCTACTTGTTCGACAGATGGGGGTGTGGTATGCAAGCACGGTGCTAATCGTGCTGGCGCTGGCGCACGGCGCGCGCGCCGACAACGCGACGCTGGCGGACACGTGCGAGCCCGGCCTGTGGGGCGAGCTGCTGGAGGAGTGGGCGCTCGGCGCGCCCGAACAATCCGCCCGCCACGGTAACCGCTCGCCTTCTACTAACGGACGCGTTAACCACTATCTGTTGTAGAAAAATGTCAGAGTCAGGTAGGGTCTCACATTCCCTTATATTTTGAGGATTAAAGAAATTGTTTATAAGGACAACACCATGATTCCCCAGATGCACAAGGCATAGCCTAGAGGTCCAGATACGGTTAATCCTGACTTTAACTTGTTTTATTTTTGGCTGAATGTGGTTAAAGGGCCCTGCTGCCCCTTTGTCTCTACCTACCCCTTCGGGGATTATGGGCGTGATGTTATGTATGTATGCTTGTACTTGCACTTCTGTCGGAGAATAACACTTTTGATGAATCTACCGCTAATACGAAAACCCTCGAACAATTTGATTGGGCAAAAAAAAAATAACAAACAATAAAAGAAAGAAACTGACACTTCGGATCTGTGCCCCTCTATACACGAGATCTTAAACCAAACTAAGAGAACTAGATTTTCTGTCGTCAAGATATAAGACGAGCCCTTCTGTGCACTAAATCTTTAGACATTCACACATACCATTTTTTATTCTCCAGGTCGAGTAATGTCTCTGCCTCCAACGAAAGGCTATTACGTATCGGACCGCATTGACGGACCGCTTCTTCCGCCGCCGCCACCGCCTTATCACCAGAACCACCATGCGCCTCAATACAACGGAATACAACACAATGGGCCTCCGCATAGTGGAGTTCCTCATAACGGACCTTCACACAGCGGGCCTCCGCATAATGGGCCTCCACACAGCGGACCTTCGCATAATGGGCCTTCACACAACGGTCCTTCACACAACGGGCCAATGAACCCCGGGGCTCACCCGCACCCGCATCCCCCCGAAAAGGCGGGGTACACGCAGTACGACGAGTGGCAGGCGACGCCGCCGCCGCCACCAGCCGGCGGCAAAATTGTGAACAAGCCCCCGAACCCGTACAAGGACCAGTTCCGGCCTAGCTATGTAAGTCTGCTTACATTCCATTAATGTTTTATTTTATTGTTTTTTAAACACAAGTAGAACAGTTTATATCCTAGCTTCGTATTTACTCACTTTTGCTTACATTAAGGCATTATGTGCGATTAGAATAATGCGTGGAACGCGTATTATTTTGTAAAAACATCATTATTTATTTATTTATTTTTCACTCTTTGTCAAAAGGTTTTACTAGATACCAACTTAAAAATTTATACAGGACAACACTAAGATATACCTACTTTAAAGACAGACCTAAAACAGATGTACTTAAGTAACTACACCGTCGTGAACTCAAAAAAACAGTTTACGTAATTTCCCGCGGGGTAGGCAGAGAGAGCAGAGAGAACCGTACCTTTTCTAGCAGCCTTAAAACGATCCACAGGCACCTCCCTCCCCCAACAACCCCATCCCGCTGCAGCAACAGTGGGGCGGTGCGAACGACCGGCTGGACGCACCCGCGCCGCCCACCGCGCAGAAGCAGGTCTCCGAGACCGACCTGTACCTGCTCAGCGCCATCGAGAAGCTCGTCTACCGCGTCGACCTCATGGAGAAGCGCCTGCGCAGGATGGAGGAAACTATGCATTACCTGGTCGTCGGCAAGGAGACTAAACCCGGTAACTAATTATTTTAATTAATTTTCTTTTCTGTTTAATGCCACTGAGAAAATAATAACTAAGAAAATACCTAAGTAGAATTCCTTTATAGATCCCCGCGTCACGATAACGTTTCTAAAACAAACTGTATTCTTTGCCGGCAGAGCTGCAGGCCACAGTTAGTTTCTCTATGTCAAATGCAGCAACCAAAGCAGACGAATGTTAGTTCCCACGTTTGTATAAAAAAAAGTAAAAAGTGTTGTGCGACTTTGTTGCTGGCCGTACAACGCGATAACGTACCTAGTAGGCGAGTAAGAACTGGGTTATGTCACGTCTTTACACAAAAATTACCTTATCTGGCTACGCAGAACACATTGTCAGCAATTTCACTTTCTTGCATAACATTCATGCATCGAGATTTGCGTATCAAACGATATGTAAGACATCTCGGTATCTGCTTTGAATGTGACGGAGAAAGTCGCCATCTCGCACGGCGCCCACTTTCCTGCTAATAAACTGGTTAGCGTAAACAGATTATGTAATGTAATGGCACATGCCTTTCATTGCAATGCGACTGTTACTCAAATGAATGACATTGAATTTTCGCAACCATAACTTATAAGTGGCCATTGAATACGTAATGATGTTAATGTTACCTACCTTTTATCCATTATAGCGGCGATAGCCCGACCATATGATTGATGACTTACATTTGAAAAGTGTTACTTCAACCCTGTAAATCTTCAAATCTGTATGTGTACCCTTAAATACCACTTGCGCAATGTTGAAAATAATGTGACAGGAACCACTTCTACCAATTATTTTGTATCCAAAACTGTTCAGCAGTTTTAGTATAATTGAATAACAAATACCTATACTAACAAACTTTTAACGACGACAGAGCTAGCTCTTAGCTATTTACAATATCATAACACAATCCAAAATAATAGGGATGATGACTGCATTAAAAAACTATAATTCTATTTAGTCCGTCAGTTAGATTTTACAAAAATACTAGACACATATTTTTCGCTTTATTAAATTAACAAAAGATCACAAAGATAAAGAGCATCAAAGTTTTGGAGTAGGGGCTTGCGACGTCACTATTTAGTACAAATTGTACGAAAGCGTGACGTCACGCGCAACTTGAATGCATTGTATCTTCGTAAATTTTTGTTTGACAAATAAATAAAAAAATACGTGTTCAATATTTTTTTATAATCGGACTGACGGACTAAACAGAATTTTTTAGTCATCTAGCCCATTGATCAGCGTAGAGATGACACCAGTAGACTGACTAACGTCAAAACATCTAGGTGGAAGAAGTGCGTAAGTTAACGACATTTCTAAATAAAATCCAACGCGAAAGTTTTCATTCGTAATTGACGCAATTCGACAATTCAATACATCCGGCGAACCCCCCGTCCATGTTCCAGAGCCGTGCGCGTCGAACTTTACTCGCGTCGGCAGCGGCTGCTACTACTTCTCGCCGGAAGCGGGCGACTGGAAGGCGGCGAGCCTGCGCTGCCGCAAGATGCGCACGCACCTGCTCGAGCTCGACACCGACGACGAGAAGCGGACGCTGTTCTCGGCGCTGCTCGCCGACAAGCGGCTCAAGGGTGAGCGTCACCCTTACGTATTGCAGTGCTGGATCTAGCAATCAAGCTGGGCTCAGCACTGCTTAGATCAATGAGGGTTTTTTCAATTCAAACATCAGATAGATGGCGTAACTGTGACGTACGGTCTTGTCACCCTCCTCATTGGTAAGTTTTCAGAACAATCTGACATGTTGTCAACAAAGAGCCAATAGTGACAGTGATAAGACCACGAGACTCCCTCGTGCCATTGGTGGCGGTTTTTGTATTTTTGAAAACCTTCATTGTCTGCTTCGTGCATACTGCTCTGCTGCTACTGCGAGAAAACTGGGCCTCGTCATAGGCGCCGCTAATCCTCACTATTTGGCCCTCCGATACATTCAGTCACCGAAAGATATATAGCTACTTGAGAGCTACTACTTTACGCCGGTTGTATCAGAAAGTGACCCTATGTAGCACATATCTATATATTATACTAGCTGTGCCCGCGGTTTCACCCGCGTTTATGATTAATGTTATATTGCCTAGCCTTACTCGATAAATGCACTATCCAACAGATGTTTTTTTCAGTACAGTTTCAGGAACAGTAGATAGTTCCTGAGATTAGTGCGTTCAAGCAAACAAACTCTTCAGATTTATATATTATTGTAAGACCACAGACCGCTAACTTATCTAACTATGCAGGCTCGGACTTCTGGACGGGCGGGCTGAACCCAGGGCTGCTGTGGATCTGGGCGCACTCGGCGCGGCCGGTGCTGCACAACGCCACCATCAGCAACGCGACGGCGACGGCGGGCGGCGCTATGGTGGCGGGCGACGGCCGCTGCCTCGCCGCCGTGCACGACGCGGCGCTGGCCGCCTACGGGTACCGCGGCCAGGACTGCTCCCTGCGGCACCACTACGTCTGCGAGCTGCCCGAGGAGAGGGCCAAGGAGACGCTCAGCAACGACATCGAGCGCGCCGCCCGCCAGCTGCGTGCGGTCGGGACCGGGTTCAGGAGAGCCAAGGTCGCGGGGGCGGGCCACTAGCCGCGCGCCGCCTCCGCTGTCTACTGTATCAGTACGTTCGTAGTTTAATAATTCATGAGCTTACGATCTTTCGACTGAGCAACGACTCATCAGGTAACTTTCGATGCGTAGGTACTACAAGTCGTTTTCATTTTGGACCTTTTATACACTGTGTAGGCATAAATGGTGCGTCATTTATTTAAGTATTAACGTAATGGTTTAAGATTATTATATAAGTGATAAGATAGGTAGGTACTTATTTTAATTTTGACCAAAAACATTTCATAGGTAGGTATGCACCTATCCAATTAACAAAGGAGAAATTTAGGATACAAAATGAAAGATTATATGCTTTGTTGTAATAGCTTATTATTCTAAAATATTTACAAGTTATAAGAATCACAACAAAGTAACTTATTTAAAATAAATATTTAATTTATTGACTCCTATGATTGCGAGACGCAATGAAACATCAACTACCGCTCGCTGATAAATTGAGGAATAAAGCCCCGAGTACACAGTGGCAAGACTCGCCTTAAACTACTATTTTCTAAAAACATACACCACGATTGCCGCAATTTTCATACATCAGTAATGATACTGCGCTAATCAGTGATGTGTTACCATTTGAACGATTAAATACGCGTTTTCCCATCTGGGAGAGATAAACGAGACGATAGAATTACATCTAAAAGTTATTGTAGATATCGGCCAGGGCGGCCTTTATTATTTACCATCAATATGTAAGTTAATATAGGGCCATTGTGTTCGGGGCTCACGATGTGGGCTCGCCCGCGGGGCGGCGCTGCGACCTGCCCTCACACACGCGCCCCCGGCGGCTCCGGCGGCGCCGCGCGCTATCAACAGTTCAGTCTACGAGGTGCGCGGCGCTCCGGACATACATATACATATGCTACTATGTACACATCGCAGGCACACCCCACTATCCTCACCCGCCTTGCACCGACTGGATCCCAACAATGTCTCCCAGGCACCACAGAAGTATTTTCTCGAAAAAATTTACCAACTCCATGGGCCATGTGCCACCTACAGGTAATGAAGATAGTAGGGCGCGCCGCGCGTCGCAGCCGGGCGGAGCGTCGCCTAGCCGTTTAGTATACAGCAGATAATATAATACGCGCTAATAAAAATTGTTCCTAGTAAATTATACACTGAATTTAAGTAAATTATGTAAAGTTTTCAGTCCAGAGTGGCCATAGGGGCGATCTCGTCCGCAGTGAAAACCGCCACATTAAAAAGGAGCATTTTAATGTAAGGAATATTAGGTCGCTTAATTAATAAGTCTAGTTAACCATGAGATAACCTATTACTCCACTAGTTTCAGACCTGACTTGTTTGTGCTGAAGGAAATTAAAATGATTCCTAACGTTCAATATAAATTGTATGATTCCACACATAGATATATTATAATTTATATATTTTTATTTAAATAATTTCGACGGATTTATATATAATTTGTATTAGTGCGTATTAACATTAAAAAATAGCACTCTTCGTTTAATTATCACACCGAGTATGTACCTAAATAAAATTATATTTAAGTATTTCTTTACCGATGCCGTCAAACGTAATTTAATATATATAAATATACTCGATGTGGTAACCATTTACAATGTTCGTGATCAATTACGCCAAGAAGAAGGCTATACAATATAATTTTAACCCATTTGTAAAAAAAAATATAAATTAGACACTGAGGACGGGTTCCGCGGTAACATTTACCCGCTTCTTTCAATATTGATTACATTTTTTATTAAGTGGCAAATGTTTAAAGAGGAATAGCGAGTTTCATCACGTGTACCATGAAGCGAATGAGATTATATTATGTAGGTGAGTGAAGGGATTGGGCACACAATCCACACACAGGAGGCACCTATAATCTCCACCCGTAAGTCGCATTTCCTCTGAACGCGAAATCCATCGTCATTGTGTTAATATTTATTTATTATAAATAAACTATTTATATTAGTTCATTGTGATCACACTATGTAGAGCTTTAAGTAAATATAGTTATTCAAGTCACAGCGTGTTTCATTGCAAAATGTACAACAGCCGACCGGGTCCGTGTTGTATTATGATGAGGACCGCCGAACGGACCTCCTCCTTCATCTCCTAATGACCGGTCGCTCGTCGGCGCGGTTCGCTGCAACACCAAGTCCTACCGCTTGACATAGACGGGTATTTGTACTTGTCTTATATAAATATGCAATTAGTTCAATGAACATTCCAGAATGCGCACGCACCACCCATCGGTTAACGATCAATTAATTATTATTTGTACAACAACAATGTCATTTAATGTACAACATACACACAATCGCACAGCGACTTCAAAATGTTTTCGAATACTTTTAGGGCATCGATATTATGATTCTACGGTTTAAAATGTTTCTCATTTGATGATAGTTAAGGTGTGTATTTTGTAAATCATTAAATAAGAAGTAAAAGAAGATCGTATACAAGATGTGGTAGTAGAAATATCTAACGAATGGATAGTATTATTGTTTAATACTTCTTTTATAGAAAGGTATTATTTTTCGTTAACAAATGGGTTATTAAACATTTGTTAAAAAGTATTATCATTTGGAGATCAAGGTACGCTAATAAAATTCATAAAAAACATTACAAGTAATTATTATCACCGACCTCAAGATCTAACAAATCTGCAGTTAGATCAAAGTTTCGAGGATTCTTTCTGATCTATCATTATATAATATTATATAATCGTCCAAGAGTTGGTAGACATTTTTGAGACATTTTGAAAACTTCTTTAATAATTTGTTCTCATATCTGAATAGTAACGTAGGGGTCTTAATTGACCAATATTTTTTTACAAAAAATATTAATGATGCTTTTTAAATAATATATCCTGGAATGTTGAAATTACATGCCTTTTGTTTCGGTGGGGTGCCTCTTGCCTCTACTTGCCAGGTTATCGTAATGTTCAACACTAGAGCGTTAAGTCGACGTGTGAAACTTAGTATAAATAATATGTATACAAAATTAGTATTGCATGAGTTTTCACGTTTCCTCAAATACCGTACTTAAAAATGTCTTCCAGCTCCCGTTCTAACTTCTGTTAATTTAAAATTGTAATAAAATCGCCCAAAAACACAATTCGCTACTCGTAAGATCTGTAAAATGGAACATAGTATGTAAAACATTCGACTCTAACTGTGAGTGTGGCGCGGGCGGCGCCTAGTTGAAGTGGAACTTGAACTGGAAGGGCGAGCCGTGCTGGAAGTGGTGGAACGGGTTGTGGAACGGGCCGCCGCCGCCGCGCTGCGCCTCGGGGTCCAGCGGGTCCGACCCGGAGTCGAACACGGCGCGCTTCTCGGGGTCCGTCAGCACCTGACCGAACGGTATTACTAATATAGACCATACGATTCCATTTTATTCTATTTCAGTTGGCAGATACGACGCTGCTTTTCGGA
>OX596201.1:2914472-2967663 GCA_951394215.1 Glyphodes perspectalis
TGACAAGTGGCTAGCTCATCGCCTACACAATCACATTCCCAAAACCCGATATACCATAAGTCGCCTTTTACGACATGCTAGGCAAGAGACACAGTTGGCACATTCTTTAGTCCCCGACCAACATAGGACAATAATGTACGTTACCGATATTCTTCTCCTTGGGCGTCTGGTCGCGACTAGGCACGGACCCTCGGCGCGGGACGGCTGTACTGGCGGGCGGGCGCATGTCGTTCTCTTTGTCTGTTGCCAAGTTCTCCTCGTCTTTGGCTTCGGGGATTGCCTCTTCGGGCGGTTTCTCTGGAGATGGGGGCGCTGCAATAGGGATTATCTATAAGAAGAAGTAAGATACCTAAACTAAACTTCACGCCACTCCCGGGTAGGCAGAGGAAACCAAAGGCCATATGGCACGATTCTTTCACACCTCACTTGCTTCTACAACATTCATGATCCTGAAAATAGTGTATGAATTTACTATACCAGCCAAAGGTCACTCACCTTTAGCCTCTCCAACCAAATGCCCCTTCTCACTAACCCATCGCTGGCGCACCAGACGAGCTGGTAAAGTACAAGGCCTATAGTTTGAGGTAACGCACCTATAGTCTCTCTGACAACATGCTCCCGTTCGCTAACGAGTCACTCCAATCGCGCGCAATCAACTGGCCAGTTGGTCATATAAGTTCATTCACCTTTAGTGTCCCCGACCAGATGTCCGCTCTCGCTGACGCGGCGGCCCAGGCGCGCGCACTCCACGAGCCAGGAGGCGCGCACGGCGGGCAGGCCCCACTTGACGGCGCCCGCGTACTTGTCGCCGGAGGCCGTCGGGCAGATCAGGTGGGTGGATGCTAATGCGTTGGCTGTGTTGCGCCGGCAGAAGCGGAGCTGGGTGCTGGACAAGTAATACATCTTTATATATATAAATTATGTACGCGTCACGTTGTTTGTCCGCGATGGACTCCGAAACTACTTAACCGATTCCGATCTAAATTGCCTTCGATTGCCTTTGAAGAATTTTAGCTGTAGACTTCTTCAGCTTTAGGATTCCTTCTGCAGGAAGCTTCAAAGCCAGATTTTTTTCAAATCGGTCCAGCAGTTTCGAAGCCTATTCAATTCAAATGAACAATCAAATCTTTCCTCTTTATAATATTAGTATGAAGACTCACGTAGCACCCAGCAGCTTGGCCAGCTCATCAAGGAAGGCTCGCTCGACGCCGCTGTAGGTGCTGAGGCTGGCCACCACGCCCGCCAACGGGCCGGCGCCGGCCCACGGGGGAACTCGTACCGGCCGGTGGTAGTATTGGATCGGGAGGAGTTCTTGTTGCGAGAGGCAGTCTTTCTGTAACGATACAAGGTTAATATATACATTGCATATGCAAATATGAAACACTAGCTTCCAACACGCACAGCTAACGCGCCACACATTACGCTTACAGAAGATGGTAATTGGCTCGGCGTCCGTCCTGGCCATAGATTAAGATATCGACCACTGACACTCACCATATCAATGTCAACGTGCAAGTCTCTTACGTAAATATAGAATGATAATTCAAAATGTACAGCATTATAGGTTAAGATTCGATGGGACTGACATGTCTCTGGACCAAAGTCCCTAAATAAAAAAAAAAATACAGATAATAAAAAAAAAAAGAAAAACGTCAACGTGCCGCCTTTGGGGACTGGTCTGCTCTGGTCGGGTTATATTTTTATTTTTTTCTTAGTAATCATAAATTTTTATTATCTTATATCACACCAGGCCCACTTTGAAACATGGTTCAAAGTTAAATATGATTCTTACAACTTTGTTAATACTGTTGTTGAAAAGAGTAACTACCGAGTTTCTTGCCGGATTCTTCTCGGTAGATGCAACATTCCGAACCGGTGGTAGAATCATATCTCTTTCAACTGTTTTTGACGATTTATAAGTGTTTATTTAAAACCTATATAAATAAAAAATATTTTGACTTTGACTTTTGTCATTCGTCACCAGCTCGTCCGGTTCTCATTCAGGCGGCTCCATTAGAGCAATATATAGATATCTAAATCACAGCATATGATACGACACTCACCACCCAGAAGACAGTAATGGTCTCAGCACGCCGCCCGCCGCGCCCAGCTCGCATCCGCCTCCTCGTCTATCAGATAGAGACTAGCAGGTGACCACACCGACACACACTCACCACCCAGAACACAGTGACCGGCTCAGCGTCGCTCGTCAGCAGCTCGTCCGGGTCGAAGTCGAGCGGCACGAGCGCGTGCGAGCCGCCCGCGCCGGCCGCCGCCAGCACGCCGCCCGCCGCGCCCAGCTCGCATCCGCCTCCTCGTCTATCAGATAGAGACTAGCAGGTGACCACACCGACACACACTCACCACCCAGAACACAGTGACCGGCTCAGCGTCGCTCGTCAGCAGCTCGTCCGGGTCGAAGTCGAGCGGCACGAGCGCGTGCGAGCCGCCCGCGCCGGCCGCCGCCAGCACGCCGCCCGCCGCGCCCAGCTCGCATCCGCCTCCTCGTCTATCAGATAGAGACTAGCAGGTGACCACACCGACACACACTCACCACCCAGAACACAGTGACCGGCTCAGCGTCGCTCGTCAGCAGCTCGTCCGGGTCGAAGTCGAGCGGCACGAGCGCGTGCGAGCCGCCCGCGCCGGCCGCCGCCAGCACGCCGCCCGCCGCGCCCAGCTCGCATCCGCCTCCTCGTCTATCAGATAGAGACTAGCAGGTGACCACACCGACACACACTCACCACCCAGAACACAGTGACCGGCTCAGCGTCGCTCGTCAGCAGCTCGTCCGGGTCGAAGTCGAGCGGCACGAGCGCGTGCGAGCCGCCCGCGCCGGCCGCCGCCAGCACGCCGCCCGCCGCGCCCAGCTCGCATCCGCCTCCTCGTCTATCAGATAGAGACTAGCAGGTGACCACACCGACACACACTCACCACCCAGAACACAGTGACCGGCTCAGCGTCGCTCGTCAGCAGCTCGTCCGGGTCGAAGTCGAGCGGCACGAGCGCGTGCGAGCCGCCCGCGCCGGCCGCCGCCAGCACGCCGCCCGCCGCGCCCAGCTCGCATCCGCCTCCTCGTCTATCAGATAGAGACTAGCAGGTGACCACACCGACACACACTCACCACCCAGAACACAGTGACCGGCTCAGCGTCGCTCGTCAGCAGCTCGTCCGGGTCGAAGTCGAGCGGCACGAGCGCGTGCGAGCCGCCCGCGCCGGCCGCCGCCAGCACGCCGCCCGCCGCGCCCAGCTCCGCGCCCAGTTCGCATATCGCCTCCTCGTCTAGGCCTTGAACTTCGATCTTGATGCCTGTTCAGTTAACACGCCAATTGATAATTGATAACTCATTGTGGTGAGTACAAATATGTTAATCGTTGAATAAAGTCCAAGTCCGAGTCATCTCTGTACAGGCGCCAAGGCAATGGCGAATAATGGTCCATCAAATACCTAGTTTGTGACTGTGTAGGCGACATGGAGGTTACCTGTAACCTCCTTGTCATATTCATAAGGTTAGATAGTATTTAATTAAATATTTTTTTAACTAAGTGTTTAAGGAAAGGTAAAGTATAAGCAGGTAGAACCTTTTCGGTTTTTTTAATACCTCTAAATATTTGCTCAATCTCCTCGGTAGGTTGCTCAGTGACGTCAGCGGTGACGTCAGACCGCTGAGCGGTCACGCTCGGGACAACTGGCTCTGGCGTCTTCTCCCTCTGAGGCTCTGGTTCAGGCATATTTTCTAGCAAGAGACGTAAATAATTTGTAAATCAGTATTATAAATAGCCAAAGAACTCAGATGGGTCTTCATCGTTGTCTCCAAATGATTACGTAAGCGCAATGGCCCACCTATGAGGCTAAGTACGGACACATTTCTAAGTAACTAACTAGTCAAAGAGCTATTCATCAGTCTTTTAGACCAAAAATATACAAATCTTACATTTAAAGGTAACAGCTAGCGTCAATACTGGTGAGACACCGCAACACGAACTAGCAGCTCCAACTCACGGCTCAAGTAATGGTGGACGATCTCGTCGTGCGCAGGCTCGTCGAGCTCGGCCGTGGGCGGCGGCAGGTCCAGCGGCGCGCGCCGCAGCAGCTGCAGGTTGCGCGCGCTCATGGGCGACGCCGGCTCCACGCGCGGCTTGCGCGCGCTCGACTTCGTAGGCGTCATTAGTTTCACGTCCATTAGGAACTGTAGAAACAAAATTGCTTTCAAATCATAAAACAATATTTCTAAATCTAATATATAAAATTCTCGTGTCGCGGTGTTTGTAACCAAACTCCTCCGAAATGGCTTGACCGATTTTTATGAAATTTTATATATGCATTCGGTAGGTCTGATAATCTGTCGTTATCTATTTTTCATACTCCTAAGTGATTATACTCCTAAGATCAAGTTATAGCTTTGGGGTAGATCACCAACGGCTTTACCGATTTCGCTTATTCTTTCTTAGTTATATTTGTTATTGTCAGGTGAAGGTTCTTATGAAAGAAAAAAATTTAAAAAAAATTGTGCGGTAAATAAAAAAAATGGATATTGAAAATCAGAGAACGGGGCGTTACGAAGTGCGCGTGATCAGCTAAGTGTTATATAAATATTAAACAAAAATATATTTTGCTAAAATTTGCGTTAAATTCAACTTGCGTCTTAGGATTGCAATCCGGAAAACCGGATCCGGATGTCGGTAATACGTCGGACGAGGTCCTAACGAGGTCCTCGCTCACCTCGGCCTCGTCGAGCGCTCTCCGCTGCTCGACGCTGCGCAGCAGCCACAGCGGGCTGAGCACGGCGACGGCCGGCAGCGCGGCGAGCGCGGCGCGCGCGGCGGCGGCCGAGCCGGCCACGGCGTGCGTCACGCGCTCGTGCGGGCAGTCGTAGCGGACGCCGCCGCCGCGCGACACCAGCGCCGCGGCGCGCTCGCGGCAAATACCCTCTAGACCCGTCACCCATATCTGGAATTGGGATGTTGACACCCGTTATATTTAAAAATATCGTAAAAAGAAAATATCGTAGTAAGCCTTATTGATTTTGTATCATATTGAGTCTAAGTTTTTTAATTTTACAAAAACTGCTTATTACGTCAGTTGACTATACAAACTAGTGACGTCACACGTTGACAAGCCCATACAAAATCTATGAAGTGATTTCGTTTTGACAGCTCTTAAAAACTATCTCGATTGACTAGACAGTCAACATCCCTATTAAGAGTATCATTTATAGCAGCACCCCGCGGTTTCACCTGCATAGTTCCCGTTCCCGTGGGAATACGGGGATAAAATATAGCCTATGTTACTAGCTGATAAAGTAGCTTTCTATTGGTGAAAGATTTTTTCTTATTAGTCCAGTAGTTTTTGAGCCTATTTAATGCAAACAACCAAACAAACAAAATTTCCTCTCTACAATATTAGTAACTAGCAGCGCCCCGCGGTCTCACCCGCGAAGTTCAGATAGTTCGAGATAAAATACAGCCTATGTAGTACAGTACAGTACAGTGCAGTCTATGCTGATAAAATAGCTTTCCATTGGTGAAATAATTTTTCAAATCGGTTCAGTAGTTTTGTAGCCTATAACAAACCATCGAATGTTTTCCATTCTCTTTTTATTAGTTAGTATGAAGTATGAAGACTAATTTTCTCCCAAACTTGCTTGTAAGGCGCGGAGGTGCGTCTCCAAACTTTAAGAGATTGGGGGCGCTGCTATCAAAAATCAGACAAGTACAAATCGGACAATGATACACGACATATCCTACCTACTGTACTGTCCACATATATATGTGGACACTGTACTCACTGGCCCATTGGTCGAGTAGTCAGAGACCCTGGCCACGTAACCAAGAGTCGCGGGTTCGAATTCCGCTAGGGGAAAATGTTTCGTGTGATGAACATCGACATATGTACTCGAGTCATGGATTTTTATAAAAGTATTTAAGTATGTCTATCCATTCACCTAGTATTCATAGCACAAGCTTATAAGCTTAGTTTGGAACCAAGAAATTGGTGTGTCAGTCTGGTAAAATTTATTTATTTATTATTTATTTAATACTAGCTGTGCCAGCGGTGTCACCCGCGTTTATGGTTAATATTATAAAGACTATTTCCGTCATACATATGTAACTTTAACCATTAAGGCTGCACACGCGACGGAAGCTTAAAAAATGGAGTAACTTGTCCCGTTTTCCCAACATTTCCCTTCACTACTCTGCTCCTATTGATTGTAGCGTGATAAAATGTATACTATAACCTGCCCAGGAGTATGAAGAATAATTGTACCAAGTTTCGTTGAAATCCGTCGAGTAGATTTTGTTTCTATAAGGAACATACAGACAGACAGACAGACAGACAGACAGACAAACAGACAGACAAAAATTTTACTGATTGCATTTTTGGCATCAGTATCGATCACTAATCACCCCCTGATAGTTATTTTGAAAATATATTTCATGTACAGAATTGACCTCTCTACAGATTTATTATAAGTATAGATTACTATTACTTACACAAAATCCATCAAAGATAGGTCCAGCCTTCTTTATGTTGCTCATGTCAAAACTTTCAAATGCAGCTACAATTTCTTTGTCAACACCTGAAGAGTCATTGGACTTTTTCGACGTTTCCTGGGATAACTGCAAATGCCATCACATTTAATATAGTGCTTAAATGTTTAGTTAATAGAGTTCAAAATAGAAGTGATAACATACTTTCATTCTTCCCGATATAGTAGACATATCTGTTGCTCTGCTTTCATCAACGAAGTTACTTGGTGGCCTTAAATTTGTGATCCGTGAGAAATTCAAACCTAAAACAACAAGAGCCTTAGTACAGCTATATATGAACATTTTGACTGGCTGGATGGGTAGTGACTATTCAGTAGTGACCCTGCCCCATGCGCCAAGAGTTAAGGGTTCGATCCCCACCCAGAACAAACATTCGTGTGATGAATACTTGTGGTTGTTCTGGGTCTGGGTGCTAATATCCAATATTTATACTACTAAGATAGAATCATTTTACTGCGGGAGAACAACCGCTAATGTCTCGGTGTAAAGGTGTATAACATAGCATGTAAGAAGCTCCACGCAGTCCGGAGTCCCACTTACTCATATCAGGCAGGCGGTGCTCGGCCAGCGGCGAGGAGGTGGAGGCGCCGGCGACGCGGTAGCGCGCCAGCGGCAGCGCGACGCCGCGGGCCGCGCTGTCCTTCACCCAGGCGGGCAGCACGCACGCTTTGCCGTACTCCAGCGCCGCTTTGTACTTCTCGCCGCCCACGCCTTCTCTGTTTTTTTTTACTAACTACAGGTCTCCAGTCTCCATAAACAAGACATTTGTCTACATTTAATTTTGTTTTGTTTTGCTTAACAATTTTCTTGTTTATCGTGAAAATAAAAAATAAAAATAAATATACATTATTATTTACAAATTGAATGGGTAGGGTCACCGGCGGATTGAGCTTAAACTAAATGAGGATCACGTTTTTCAAGGTGTTTTGGAAGCTAAGGTATTTTTATGGAAGCTGTTAGTTGTTTTATAGATATTTGTACTTATTGCACTTTCCGTCCAACCCAGCCCACTGTCCCATGTTGGTCTGGGACTTAAAAAGAATATGCCAACTGTGGTTCTTGCCTAGCATGTCGTAAAAGACGACTAATGGTATATCGGGTTTTGGGTGTGTGATTGAGTAGGCGACAGGTTTACCGCTTGTCACTGCTTTTCCACAATTTTCCATCTAACCCAGCCTGGCTTTATTTTTGTCTGAATGTGGTTGAAGGGGCATGCTGCCCTTTTGACTCTGCCTACCCCTTCGGGGATTATGGGCGTGATGATTTGTATTGCACTTTTTGAAAAACTAGCTGTTAGACTTTTTAATAGATTTATTTTTTGAAAAGACTGGCAGGAGATTACAGATTTTGGAAGGCCCAAAACATGAAAAGATGGCAGTATCTGGAAGAGACCTTTACCTCTTGAGGGTTCTGGAGTGAACAAAATCATTAAGTTAATATAGATTATATTTTTAAGATTATGTTAATCAACCCAGAAATATAAGGCTTTTTTATTTTTATTTTTTTTAATAGAGGTGTAAATAAGAATCGGAATGGGAGTTATAGATAAATTAAAAATACCTATATAAATAAAAATAACAACATGTATATATAGTGAGCGGAGTTCCGTCTTCCATCACTTCATGAGCGCATTTTATCCGTGCCTTCAGGTACAAAATCCCATAATGACAGCCACAAAATAGGTCCTCATATAAAATCAATCACAAAAAAAATAGCACATTACACTTACTTCGTCAACACAACAACATCAGTAGTCTCGCTCTGAAAAGCCCCAGAGAACATTCCACCATTCTCATTGACTAGCTTCATTATCAACTGTTTGTCTTTCTTCGAGATCCCGGATGTGGTGACTTGCAAGTTTGCGAAAGTGGGCAGCTTGTGGCTGTCAAAAACTGATGATGATCCACTTATATTCTGTTGTAAGGAACCCTCCCATACTGCTTCTATCCAGGTTTCGCTCATCACAGGTATGCCTTTCTCCACAGACTTCTAACAATCAAAACAAATAAATTATAAATGAGTATCATCATCATTTTCCTAACGTTATGTCCCGTGCCTAGACGGGGTCCGCTTAGACCATGATCCAGGATTTAGCAAGTCTGGTAATTACATTGAAGCGACTGCCGATCTGACCTTCGTAACCCTGAAATAGGGGAACCAGACAATTTTTGGATCATGGTTACAAATCCAAAGTTGTTTGAATTTGCAGGTTTCATCACGATGTTTCCCTCACCGTCGAGCTAGTGGTATAAATACGTACATAGGTTTGAAAAATCCAAAGGTACGTATCCGGATTTGAACCCGCACTCCTCGGTTAAGAGACGCGTGTCCTTACCATTGAGCTACCACCGCTCTAAATTATAAATGAGTATGATGATTTACAATACTGGCTTTGTTTGTGCTGATGTACATTTTAAATATAAATAAATATCCAACGACATCACATACATTGATGTAACTCCGAAGTAGCTGAAGCACTTATGTTACGGATATCAGAATCAACAGTGGTATTACAAATATGTACTTAAATATTCAATATTAACACCCAGACACAGAACACACAAGTACTCATCACACGAATGTTTGTCCTGGGTGTGGATCGAACCCACAACTCATGGCAGATGGGGCAGAGTCACTACCGAATGCGCCATCGAGCCAGGCATTTTATTTTGTAACAATTACATTTGAATAATGTAATTGCTGTATAACAAATAAATTGCATTTGCACTAATTTTAAAGTCATTTTTGCATGAATGTGCATTTTAGTACTTCAAATTGTTGGACAACAAATTAAAAGAAATTTTAAAAACAAAATTTCAAATTTCAAAACCATTAGGTATCCCTGCCTACCTACCTACCTAAAACGAAATTCGTATTAGACTAAACTTATATAAATTAATAATTTTAATGTAGGTACTATAAAAAAATGTGAAATCAATAATGTTGATAGGTATAGGTGCTCAATGAACAATATTTTTCTTTTCTAATTCATTTGCTTGTAAAAATATTATCATGGGACAATGGGTGACCATGTTGATCTGGGACTTAAAAATAATGTCCCAACTGTGGTTCTTGCCTAGCATGTCGTAAAAGGCGAATTTGAATTTGAATGGTAAATCGGGTTTTGGTATGTGATTGTGTAGGCGACAATCTAGCCACTTGTCACTACTTTTTCACAATTTTCCGTCTTACCCAACCTAGTTTTAGTTTTGGCTGAAAGTGGACAAAGGGGCCTACTGCCCATTGACTCTCCTACCCATTCTGGGATTACGGGCGTGACGTTTTGTATATATGTATATATGTAAATATTACCATAGTTATCTTACTCTAAGAAATACAAAATACTCACAATATATTTATCAGAGAGAACCGTATCAGACACAAGATGTGTGGTGTCATCAGTTAGCACTGTGCTGTATAAACCTCCCATCCATTGCACTTTCTTCTTCATGTTTTCCTGTAAATTAATCAAAATGATTTTACTAACTGTAATGATGAATTAAAATAATGTCATGCTTTACATAGTATCAAATTAGAACAGACAAGACCTCTGTATAATTAATCCAGTTATACACATAACAATATCACGCCCATAATCCCCGAAGGGGTAGGCAGAGTCACAGGGTCAGCAGGCCCCTTTACCTACATCCAACCGAAAACAAAACTGGGCTGGGTTAAATAAAAATTTTTGAAAAATTATATAAGTATAGATTCAGTTATATCTTTTTGCAAATAAGATGTATTAACTGAGACTAGCTTCTGCGCACGGCTTAGCTCGTTTGGTACATCGATGAAACATAGCTTATGTGTTATTCTAATTGTATAAGTTTTACTAACTAACTAAACTTCACGCCACTTCCCTAGCAGGGTAGGCTGAGAGAACCGAACGCCATATGGCACGATCCTTACAGTAGGATAAGTTTTACTATTGTAAAATTTCATTAAAATCCATGCAGTAAGTACTTTTTGCGTGAAATAGTAACAAACATCTACACATCCATTCATCCATACAAATTTTCGCATTTATAATATTATTTTATACTAGCTGTGCCAGCGGTGTCACCCGCGTTTATGGTTAATATTATAAAGACTATTTCCGTCATACATGATTTCTATGTAACTTTAACCATTAAGGCTGCACACGCGACGGAAGCTTAAAAAATGGAGTAACTTCTCCCGTTTTCCCAACATTTCCCTTCACTACTCTGCTCCTATTGATTGTAGCGTGATGAAAAGTATACTATAACCTGCCCAGGAGTATGAAGAATAATTGTACCAAGTTTCGTTAAAATCCGTTGAGTAGTTTTTGTTTCTATAAGGAACATACAGACAGACAGACAGACAGACAGACAGACAGATAGACAGACAGACAGACAAAAATTTAACTGATTGCATTTTTGGCATCAGTATCGATCACTAATCACCCCCTGATAGTTATTTTGAAAATATATTTCATGTACAGAATTGACCTCTACAGATTTATTATAAGTATAGATTAGTATGTAAGATTCATAGTAGTTACCTTTTTCTGTTTGGTCAGACCGCTTGCTGTAATTGTTAGTCCTCTCATAGCTATTGTGTACACTGGGTCTGGCCCTGATGGTATTGGAATGCCCCCCATGAGACAGCATGATAAGCAACGAGGGCCTACGATTCTGGTGAGGGAAAGGACAGTCAAATCAGTTGATTCAAATTCAAATTCAAATTCAAAATATCTTTATTTATATGGGCTTCAAGAAAGCACTACTTATATAAATATATAAATAGTCAATATACATAAAAAAACGATAAGAAATAATACTACCAGCGGTTCGGAAGGTAGACTCTATCGAGAAGAATCCGGCAAGAATCTCGATAGTTACTCTTTTAAATGCAAAATTTTACAAATTTGTATTGTACTTAATTAATCTACACTACTAGATACGAGTAGAATAGATATCACTGCAGGTAAACACTTCATTATGAAGTTAACAATATATCCTTGTCATTGAGGTAATCTTGTATCTTGTAATAGCCCTTACTCTTAAAAAAATATTTAGTGCAAAATTTGAACTTATGTAGGGGTAATGTTATAATACTTTGTGGTAGTTTATTAAACATTTTAATACTAAGACCAATAAATGAATTACCACTTTTTTGGAGTCTATGATTAGGTACAGCAAGTTTGTGTTTATTTTAGATATTGAGAAAACATTCAATACAACTTTATAGATTAAATTAATAGAACATACATATTTTCAGAGCCACATTCCTCTAAGGAGTAGGCAGTCCAACAACCTTCAATTACTTTAGCCAGGTGTAAGACTGAATTAATTTAGATAGAAAAACATTTTAAAAAAATTGTGAGAAACGGCTAGCCTACACAATCACAAACCCGATACATTAATGATTAGATCTTCAAATACAACTCTTATGAAGATAATTAAAAAATCCAATTGAAAAGATGTCAGAATTTTACTTAATTATATATTAATAGTTAGTATTAACAGTTTATCAAAATATTAAAATTTTATTATATATATATTAAAAACGCTACTTACAAGCACTTTGTAGCCCTTAATCTCTCGTAAAACTCTCCCTCAAACTCTGATAGAACGAAAACGTCTCTTTTTGTCAGGCCAGTAAAGTTATTCCAACTGGATTCTTTAGTCCATTGCGCCTGGAGCCCGCTTCCACCAAGTTTCTCACAAGCCTTAAAAAATATACGTACATAATTAAGTTTTGTTTCAAACAAAAATACTGTACGTCTGTCTGTATGACTATATCAAAAATTTCTCACCGTAAAAGCATTTTGCATTTCTTCGGTACACTCATTTTCAGTCACACAATCATTTGGTATTATAAACATAACTTTTATCTCTTCCGTCATGTCAAATAATTTATATACTTTTCTCTAACATATAAACTGTAAATAGTCAAACTTATTTCACTGTTTTTATATAGAAATTCCGATGATACACATTGTACAAACCGTCGGAAATATCTGCGAACCTGGCTTAATGACGACATTCAAACGGGATGTAGAAAAAAAATTCATGAAGCAAAAATTCCTAAGCCTCGGCTGTACGTCCAACCGTCTGTCTGGAAGCTGGGTAAAAAAACATAATAGGTAGTCAGTTGACATTTTTAACTGAGTATGTATTCCTATTGCCGCTATAACAACAGTTATCGAAAATATAAAAAAAAAGTTGGGCCTCCGGTACAAAAACGGTTTTATTTCGACGTTTTTTGCTCGACTTTATCAATCACTGTATATATCTCTTGCGACTGTATCTCTTGGTAAAAAGACACATGAAATTTTTATAGACTAAGTATTACAATAGCAGCGACAACAAATAACAAAAATAAATTAAGTAGAAAGCAATATAAAGTGGCGAGACTATTCTGGAAAAGCCTCAACACCAGACATCGTTACGCTGTCGTTGTCGTCATCTTCTTCATCACTCAAACTGTTGTCTTCAGTTTCGCTGTCACTGTCTTCTCCTCCTAATGAAATTATTAGTTCACGTTCTTCATGTTCATATAATCTATCATCATGCCAAAACTTTTCTCTTAAGCGATCAACATGGTTGCATTCATTTTTCCAATCTTCTGGGGTTATGCTATGTATCGCTTCCTTTGTTAATGTTTCTATATCTTCTTTTGATTGGTCTATATTTTTGTCTGCTACCCTTTGCATCATCAAATTCCAAATATACTCAATAGGGTTGAGATCACAGTGGTAGGGTGGCAGACGTAATACCTCATGTCCATGAGCTCTAAATATTTCATCAATGAAATATACCTTCTCAGGCTTATTTCTTTTAATCAACATATACAGTTCTCTCTTAGTCATTTTATAATCAAATTCGACATTGTGTTCTTGCAGCCACGTTTGCATTTCGTTTTTAGATGCACTGAAAGTTGGTGGCTTATTCGCCTGCTTATTATGATAGGGTGCGTTGCTCATGACAACTATTCCATTGGGTGGAAGATTCGGTATCACTTTCTCTTTGATCCATTTTGTAAAATCGGACACATCCATTTCGTCATAACAATCACCGGTTATTGATTTACACTTACAGAGGAGCTCGGCACCTTGTACGAAACCATTCTCATTACCTGCGTGTACCACAATCCAGCGCTGACCAGGAGAGCGATTGGTTCGGACGCTGGAATCATTACTATTTTGCCAATTCGAGACAGTGTAATGTGAATGTATCCAAGTTTTGTCGATGAATGTTACTGGTTTTTTTTCGGCACCACATTCGTCATTTTCTTTCAGTCGCCTTAAATATTTTGCTCTCCAGGCTGCTATGTCAGGTCTTTGCACTAAAAAATCGCGTTTTCGTTTACATTTTTTAAACCTGTACCCCAAAGTATTTATTAGTATGTTTCTTAGGGCGTCTTTTTGGCCAGGAAAGTTGAGCTCCTGCTGGGCTATTCTCAGAATTTTCTTTAATGTAGGTATTTCTTTTCTTGTGGTATAAAAACTTTCAACCAAAGAGCGTATCGCGCATAAATCAAAATTATCTAGATCGATTTTCGTTTTGTATTTCTTACGCTTTTTCCCTGGTGTCAAGAGCTTGATAGTGTCCGTGGCATCTGAAGCTGAAGTACTAGGTTGTGGATTCGCCTCTCTTGCTGTTTCTGCCATAGTTTGTAATTTTTTTGCTTCACGTTTTATTGACATTATTGTCGTTTTAGACAAACCAGTTGCTGCACACGCCCGTTTTGTTGCTTGCTCAACCGGCATAATGAAAGAGCCGTGTTTCTTTTCATTTTCAAAGAATTGGATTACTTTTAGCACTAAATTACGCTCTGCACTATGTATAGTCCTACCCATCTTAAACAAATACGGGGCGAAAACGGGACGAGATTCGCAGATCTGCGAACCTCGCTAGAATGCGCTTCCCCTCGCTCTTCCCCGCACCTCGCCCCGTTTTCGCCTATGCAGTACCGTTGCCAACGTAAGAGCCGAGGCATGAGTCTTATTGCCAGGTTCACAGATATTTCCGATGGGTTGTAAAGAAATATTTTAAATTTATTGTTTACAACAACAGTCTGTACTTGCGTGATCCGTTTCCCTCCGAATTTGACAAATTGGTTGTCAACACAACACAACAGTTGTTATTTGATATCTCTATTTTAACGTCACACTTTGGTTATGTCAAATGTCCAAAATATTGAAACATCTTAGTTTCATTTCCATAACCTACTCCATAGGGCCGCGGCAGCGGATCTTAAAATAACTCTTGCAGCCCGTTCAGTTTTTTGTCGGTTTAGTTTTAGACTTAGAACCAGGGTTTCGTTATACAATAATCTTGAATAAATCAATTGTGGAAAATTTAATTCAAATATACAACGTGTCCCATCCGACGCCATGGTGGACATTAGCTATGACTAGGTACTTCAGGAAAAATAGGAAAAAATCGATGTAAATTTTAATTTACTACAAATTAAATTTATGAAATTCTTCGAAAATTTACACCCTTAATAACAATAGCGCTGATATAAAAGTTCACCGCATAGACCGTTTCCTGTTCCCTGAGATCTTAACCGATAAAATTACGATTGGCCGCTAACAGATAGTTAGGCCACTAATGTATAAAGACTATTAAGCATCACCGTCACGAGAACAGACAGCGGGACGTGATTTAATTCCCATTGTCCCCATAACGTAGACTGCATTGCAATCAGTTACGTAATTCAGGTGTGAAGATGAAATACAGTTATTTCATCCAATCCATCCAATCCAGCCCACTGTCCCATGTTGGTCTGGGACTTAAAAAGAATATGCCAACTGTGGTTCTTGCCTAGTATGTCGTAAAAGGCGATTAATGGTATATCGGGTTTTGGGTGTGTGATTGTGTAGGCGACAGGTTAGCCGCTTGTCACTGCTTTTTCACAATTTTCCATCTAACCCAGCCCGGCTTTATTTTTGAATGTGGTTGAAGGGGCATGCTGCCCTTTTGACTCTGCCTATCCCTGCGGGGATTATGGGCGTAATGTTATGTATGTATGTATGTAAATATTATACATACTTTAATTTAATATAATTTACTAAGAATTACACCAATATGTCCCTAATCACCGTCTCGCCTATTTAACTGTACGACCCTTGACCTTAACCCCTCGCGCCTAGAAAACAGGGTCGGCCTTTGTCTAACCATCATTATTATTCGTAATTTGACATCTGTGTTAAATACAGCTGCTGTTGTGACATAAGAGTTAGAATAAGGTTAAATAAAACAAGGCAAACATTTAAATATTTACTTTAAAAATAAATACATTAAATGAATAACACCTACCTATGTGGTATACATTCAACAAAGTACCAAACATACATGGTTACTGTTGCAAAGAGACATTATATTTTCTTTCTGAGCTGTTACATTAAATGGTCGAAACCAATTTATTCAACTATAATATCTATCCATTATCAACAACATGACACATAAGGCTGTTCCATCAAAGCAATATTAGGAATGGACGAGACAAAAGCATAGAAAAAGTATGTTTTTCTTTACACTCAATATTCAGCAATCCTTATCGCTGTCATAGTGGCCGTAGCCTTACGCTTCATTCAATAACACAATGTCTCGCACATTTAGAACAGCCTAGGAAGTTAAGCTATTTATTTACATACACCTACTATATATATTTTTCCATTACTTTTGTCTAATGATGAACTGATATAAGAAGCGACGTTTTCTAACTACATTCTAAGACCGAATGTATTAAATTCCAAATGTGCTATCAATAATTTAGGCTTTCAAATTCCTTTTATAACTAAACTAGCTGTGCCCGCGGTTTCACCCGCGTTTATGGTTAATGTTATATAGCCTATAGCCTTCCTCGATGAATGGGCTATCTAACGCTGAAATATTTTTTTAAACAGGACCTTCAAACAAACAAACTCTTCACCTTTATATTATTAGTATAGTATAATATAGTATGTATAGATAGTATAGAAGAACATCAATTCGTTTCTAGCTTGTGCAATCTTTTAAACAGTTGATATTGATATGTTTGGAAGTATTTAAAAACTTAGATTATTCTTACACATAAAACAAACACTATTTACTTACAAATAAATATACATTTGACATGGTTCTCAAATTCATTGTTTTGTTTCATGGTCAAAAATTATAAATTGTTAAATACAAAATTAAGCTTACAATACAATAACAACTCTAACTGCTTTCTTTTACGATCTATTATTGATTGGCTAATATTAATTCATCAATAAAATATGTGTTTTCTTTAATGAAAGTTTATATCTATTTGGGTAAAAAATCTATTTTAATGTCGGGAATAGGCTACCCTTTTTTCTATGATACAATTTGTGTGAAGTCATATTGCTAAGAAACTACAGATGAATGAGTTGATTTGCAGTAAAACTTGTGATTACAGTGAAAAACAAAATGATGTAGGTATTAGTACATACTATGAGAGTAAGTACTAGAAAGATTTTTGGAAAGGCTCGAGTCCACTAGACAGTGTTTATGCTTTGACCAAAGAATAATCTAATCAATTGTACTATGTCTTTAAAAGTGGGGGCAACTTCTAGAGTTCAATTTATGACCCAAAATCAACTCCTGACTAGCAGGGCCATTATCACATTTGCTAATCTATTAACAGACTTACAGTTAGTCAATAAAGATTTCTAATTCCCTACAAGAGTTCATTTCCTCCTCCTCGTCCGTACAACTGTCCATCCAGGCTCGACATCCTCATCCATGGGTTCTGGTTCATCATTTTGACGAGACGAGGATGCTGCACCGTTCATTGGTTCGTGGTCAGGGCCATCTTCTTCATCACTGCTGCTAGTTGTATCATCATCAGGATTTCCATGGTACTGAAATAATATGTATTAACAGATAAGAAACTGACACATTTTAAATTTTGTGGGACTGGGAAGCTGTAGGGAAACTATATAATAATTGAATGTTGTACTTTTAAATTTTTTTACACTATAAGATATACCAATTTTTCCTAACATTAACAACTTCTTAAAGCTTTAAAAGCTGTCTAAATAATAACCCTACAAGACATTATCACTGATTTGACCGGCCCATTAGCCCGTAAGAGTAGTGGAGACTGTGGTCACAAAACCAAGGGTCACGGTTTCGAATCACACTAGGGGCAAATGTTTCGTGTGATGAACAAGGACATTTGTACTCGAGTCATGGATGTTTATAAACATATTTAAGTATGTAGTATCCATAGCACAAATTTGGGCTTAATTTGGAACTACGGAATGGATATATCCAAATTAAATAATGGAAACAAACATTTTAAACTCCTTCATAATGATCTAGACTGAGGTATTCTTACATGATTTCTGTGCAATAAGGTATTTTGTAAGTTGCAATGAGAACAGAGACTTTGTTTCAGTTACTTACTTGAGGAGGTACTGATTCATGTATCGGCTGGCTAAGCCACTTCTGGCATTTGGGCATTGATTCAATCCTTGCTCTTAGTTCATCGTGGTGGCCATCCTTTAGTAGGCCTAGAAACATAAGCAGGACTGATGCTATTTCTGAAACAACAATAATAATAAAAAATTGTGATTCATGTCTGATTTTGAGGCAAAAAAATAACAAAGATTTTTATTATTCATCATTATCCGCCTCTGTCTGATCCAAACTAGGTATAATATAAATCTTAATTTAAAACTAGTATTTATTGTCATGCAATTAGGTTATAATAATATCTCAATATTAGGCTCCCTGCGGTTTCGCCTATGTATCTCACTGAAAATTTATCTTTTCATTTGAGAAAGAATTTTTTTAATCAATTTAGTAGATTCGGAGCCTATTCAATGCAAATAAAAAATCTTTTGTAACATATTTATTCACTTTCAATTCCAATAAATTGTAGGCTTATTAATTTTATATCTGAACTAAAATTTGCTGAATGTGGTTGAAGGGGCATGCTGCCCCTTTGACTCTGCCTATCCCTTCGGGGATTATGGGCGTGATGTTATGTTGTTGTTGTTGTTAAAATTTAAAGGAGGCATATCAGTGTGTAAAGTGAAAAAAAAATTACCTTTTGGTGAATTATCATGGCAAACAGTATCAAACTCTTCATCCATTAGATCTTCAATTACCTCCGTAAGTTCAGTAACATCAACTACATTCTCTACACAAAATCGCGCGATGTATACTGACATAAGTTGGGCTGTCTGAAAGAAATTAAGAAAATATTTGATCAATATATTCACTGGCTAGTAAGTTCCTAAAATAATGTGTTTGTAACTAAAATCTTGCTCATAGGCTATTTAAAATCTATGAATAAATCCAGATTATTCCAGGCATTTACTTAGGGTTATAATTTAAATTTAATGCTTATTTACTTTGCATTAATACATGGATGTGGAATTGAGCGCATGTTGGTTTTAAACAATAATTAACGAACACTTAAAATAAAGTTGTCAAGATTTAAAATGACTTTAAATAAATGTAACTTTAATTCAACAGTTTTAGAATTGTGTATTATCCAATAGGTTTACATACTTTTTCTCCGCCAGGTGCGCCCATTCCATGTTCAACCGCAAGTTGTAACGCTGTCCAATTGTTAAGCACTAAATCTACAATAGGTTTGAAATCGTCGTACAACATATTTCAGATTTGATATAAATTAGGACAGTGGTTGATTTCAATCTTAATATTTATAAAAAATCCAAAAATCGAAAGTTTCACGCATTCAATAACCTCATAATATTTGACAGCAGGATGACATTTTACTTTTATCTTGTAGTATCGTTTTCAAGTCGTGGCAAAATGCGGTAGTCCTCTTGGGGTGAAACGATATGGCTATTTGTAAACGTGTCGTGTAATGTCAAACGTGTTGACAACTTGACATTGACACTGATGCTGTCATCTAATTGTCAAATTGTTGTGCAGGTGGAAAATTCGGTCCGGGTTTTTCTTAATGGTTTTCACGATTTTCCATTCCCGAAGAACATTTTAATCAAGTTCTAGCTATTTTTAAATGTAATAGCTAGTAACAAGGGCGTACCGATGCCGTTAACCGCCCGCCAACGGAGTATTCACAACAAGAATGGTGCTAAAAGAGCCGCAAGTTTTAAAGGGAAGAGAAAAGCGAGCGAGGGGTAAAGAAACAAATTTAGAGCGAATTTTAATAGCAACTAAACATTCTTTATTCTTAAAGCTTTATTTATTATTATATATATTTGAGGATTGGTGCTTCGACAACGTGCTATTAATCTCTGGTCTTGAGCTTCTTTTGATTTTTGTTGATTACTTCAGTTTGGCGTCCATCCAGACGCCCGGCTCCCTGACGAAGGTAAAAAAGCATCGCTGTCGTTAATAATACGGGCTTCCACTTCTTTTCCCTACTAAAATGCGTATATAATTGGGCATGCAATATTATTATCTTTTAAAAGTTTCATCCTGTGTTGTTTACTACTAAACTCTCATGTTTTTAATAATAGTTTTATGGGAGCCTTGAAACGCCTCTGTAATAGATTTTATCCACTTGTTAAGTTATCTTATTCTATGAATAAACATCTTGAGATATGTTTCCTTATAATAAAAATAGTTTGTTTTTTTAGATATTTATTGCTTTGTTCACTGTTTTATATTTTATATTTTTGAAAGGCTGCATTTATTTGTACATACGTAACATAGTTGTAAACTAATTATTATTAAAATACTACATAAAGATGTAGATAAACCTATAACTGACAATGTATATTTATTTATTTATGTGTGTTATTGATGTAAAGTGAAGAAGTAAACAATTAAAACAGTTGCCTGTATCAAGGCTTGGCTACCAGCCAAGGTAAACATTTGTCTTAAAAGGTGTTAAACTCATTGCTGCATACATTGTATTTTGGAATGTAAAAGGCCAAATTCCTTAATAAACTTTTGTTGAATCATTATTCTCAGTAAAATTAATACTAAATTATAGTTATGTAGTTAATCTTTAATTCATATTACTATTTCATCCAGAATAGTAAAAAAAAATTACACCTTGATGTATAAAATTTAGTTCATAGAATTTTGCATGAGTCTTTTTTTCTTTCTATTCAACACACACAATTTATCATGCCACATTTATTGTATGAATTAGTCATTATCCTCATATTCATCCATTTTTTGTATTATATGGAATTATGGATGTTACAAAAAAAATGCAAATATATTTCATTGTCTTAAGACATTTCTAAATTTAGGGTTGTCAGTCACTCTAAAAGCTATAATTCTATTATGATGACTGACTGTTAATTTGTCATGGGGTTTTAATTATCAAATTTGGTGTTAAATTGAATTCTTAAGAGCTGGAAATTAAAGGCGCCTCTTTCCCACTGGGCACACAGGGCCCGCGATCGAGAGGGCCTCCTAGTGCAATTTTGCACCTGGGCACATAAGGAAATTAATTGTTCTAAAAACTCACTAACTAACTAAACTTAATGCCCTTTCCCTAGCGGGGTAGCAGAGAGTAGGTAGAGAGAGAATTGAATAGATCAATTAATTTCCTAATGTGACCAGGGCCTCCTATAGGTTAAAGATAACACTGTGTAGATAATTCTATGACTTTATCGATGCATTTAGTTTCAAATGATTCATTGTCATCTTGCTGCATGAATTATTTACTATGACATTATTTTAAACTGTTACTTAGGGCAAAACGGCATTCATGGAGCCATATTATATACATTATTGAATACTTGTGTTTTATTATTAAATTATTTTATTAAAATTACTTGATTAATTTCATGTATTCCTGGTTTTTTTGTTTTCCATGTATTGTGGGTTCGATTCCCACCCAGGACAAACATTCGTATGATGAATACTTGTGTTTGTTCTGTGTCTGGGTGTTAATATCCAATATTTAAGTATATATTTGTAATACCACTGTAGATTCTGATATCCGTAACAAGTGCTTAAGCTACTTACCTCGGAGTCCAGTATGTAATGTAGTCGGATATTTATTTATTTATTATATTTTTACTAGCATTTTTATTTATTTGTTCCTTTTCAGGGAATTCCTAGTTACAAGTGCCCCAACGGACCTCCGGAGTATAGCATACCCTGGTGGAGCGGTGGCGTTGGCTCTGCTGGTCACTGCAAGGCTGCTGTCAGCATACTACGGGCATGTGTCTGATTGCGATGAGACATACAACTATTGGGAACCCTTGCATTACTTAGGTTTGTGTTAATTCATTTCTACTTGACATAAACTTTACTATACTGTTCGTATATGTATTGACATGCGTGTTGACAGGAATATTACACAAATTGATTATATGGCAGTTTGAGATCGCGTCCTTGTCAATGCGTCGAGTATAGCAAAGCCTTAATGCAATGCATAATGTATGTGTATCTTGTACATAACTTGGCAGCTGTTGCTATAATTTTCGTGTCGTTAGTCGTGGCCGTAGATTTCGAGTTAGGAAGAGAAAGAGTGAGAGAAGACGGGTGAAAGGCATAAGAAGTGAGGGAGGAAAAATGGGTAAAAAAAAAAAAAGATAAACCCCGAAGAACGAGAGAGAATGAAAACTTCTTTATTGTTTGTTGTAATGCGTTGTGTTTTATCTATTGCCAATTGTTATTATTCCTTTTTTATCTCTTTTTTTTTATTCTTGTTACGGCCACTTATACCTCTACTTCGTACATCTGATTTCTTCCGACGTGTTCTCTTCTCGTTGATTAGTGCCGTGGGTGGGGGGCAGATATGCGAAGTCGATTAGCTCGCGACTAGAGCTGCGCGGGCGCCCTTTTGGCACACTCTGTTTTTCTGTTCTTTGTATGTCTTTGTTGCTGTTAATTCATGTATACATATATAACATCACGCCAATAATCCCCGAAGGGATAGGCAGAGTCAAAGGGGCAACAGGCTCCTTTAACCACATTTGGTCAAAAAACAAAACTGGGCTGGGTTAGATAGAATATTGTGAAAAAGTTGTGACAAGTGGCTAGCTTGTCGCCTACACAATCACTGTTAATTCATGTGCGTGTCAAATAAAGTAATTTCTTCTTCTTTCTTTCCTTCTTTCTTCTTTCTTTGTATAACCATGCCTTTTCTGTCAGCCGTTCAGAAAATGGAAAGAAGTACTGATATTTAATGTTATGGAAGCAGAAGTGTAGTTAGACAAATAGTAACATACCGTCTCCCCTTTCCAGTATACGGCACAGGTCTGCAGACATGGGAGTACAGTCCGGCGTACGCGATCCGCTCGTACATGCCGCTGTGGCTGTTCGCGGCGCCGGCGAAGGCGCTGGCGCTGGTGATGAGTCCCGTGTCCGTGTTCTACACTGTCCGCGCGCTGCTGGCCGTGTTGACCGCTTGCGCTGAGCTTATGTTTTATAAGTAAGTGGAAACATCATCACTTTATACATATTATGTACATACCTTTGTGCATGCAATACCGATGGCGTAGGTTTTTAATTTTAAATATTTAAATATCCGACGACATCACATACATTGATTGATCTGTCTCCGAAGTTTATCCCCGCAGATTGCTAATGCGCCTGGCCGCCATATTGGTGACGTAATCGTGACGTATCGAACACTCAGAATCGTTCGCAAAACTGACCAGCGAGTATTGCGGGTGACGTCACGTGGGTGTTAATCGGACAAGGTTCCAGCGTATTAGCAATCTGCGGGGATTATAAGTAGCTTTAGCACTTGTGTTACGGATATCAGAATTACATACATACATACATAATGTTACGCCTTTTTCCCATGGGGGTAGGCAGAGATCACGTACTTCCATTTGCTACAATCCTGACATACACCTTAATCATATCAGAATTAACAGTGGTATATTACAAATATGTACTTAAATATCATATATTAACACCCAGACACAGAACAAACACAAGTATTCATCATACGAATGTTTGTCTTGGGTGGGGATTGAACCCACAACTCTTGGCGCATGGGGCAGGGTCACTACCAAATGCGCCATCGAGCCAGTCAAGGTTGAGTCCAAGTAGCAATATTGTATGAGAAAGTCGCGCTTTTTTTTTGAGAGGACGATCGATAATTGCTTCGAGTTGCCTTAACATCATTGTCGGGCAACCAGTAGAGCAAGAAGCTTTCATCCCTTCCAAGCTTAGGTATGCCAGGATTTAAAATTATCAGTCCAGATAATGGAGGACATATAGTACCTCGACCTATTGTTTGTTTTGGGGGTTGTGTACCACCAATTTCTAGCAGCACTTTAACTTTCAAGCATCAAACGGCTGTATGACATCTGAACTCTGAGTACTGAAACTAATGGAGATGACTTAACTACGAAACAGTGAAGCCCAATTTTGAGTGAGAAACAAATATGGCGCTTTTGTGTAGTGTCATTTGACTTTACTTATTTACATACTATAAGTCTCTTGAACAATTTATTTATGACGATGTTTTTGAATGTTACAAGTTAGATTATGTTATAATCACAAATTTTATCAATATTGGCACAATACACTGCAAATTCTGACATTGACAACTTAAAGCGAGGAACCAAAATGGTAGGCCGGCTTCACTTCGGTATTTCTATGACGTCACTTGATGATGTTACCGAAAACAGTTAAGTCAAATATGTTTTTGTCTCTTTTTACGTGCAGTATTGTAGACTTGTTAAAAAGAGATGGATAGATGTTTATGAATACAATATCGTTATCAATCATATTTGTATAGCGGATTGTTCGTATAGAACATTAGATCGTCTCCATATGTTTCAGTACTCAGAGCATCTGAATGTTGTTCCACAGGGCTGTATGCCACGAGTTCGGCGTGCACGTGGGCCGGGTGTGGCTGAGCCTCAGCCTGCCGGCGGCGGGGTCGTTCGCCAGCAGCGGGGCGCTGCTGCCGTCCGCGTGGAGCGCGGCGCTGTGCAGCGGCGCGCTGGCCAGCTGGTGGCGGCGCCGCCTCGCGCCCGCCGTCTTCCTCACCGCTGCCTCTGTGCTTATTAGTGAGACCGTTATGTCTTTTGTGGCTGGGTATATGGGTATATGAAAATACTCAGTAGCTCTTATTAAAAATAGACAGTCCAGGGTTTTTTTAGCCAACCCAAAAAAATTTACAAAATTTATTATAAAATATGTTTTCAAAGTCAAAGTCAAAGTCAAAATATCTTTATTTACGTAGGCCTCAAAAAAGCACTTGTGAATCGTCAAGTAAGTACATAGTAGAACAATTTGAATCTACCACCGGTTCGGAATGTCGCATCTACCGAGAAGAAACCGGCAAGAAACTCGGTAGTTACTCTTTTCAATGCCAGATTGAATATAAAAATTAAAATTTACAGATTAAGTTAATATGAATACCAAGTCATACAGTTAATGTTCGTCAAAGATTCAGCCCAGTATTATCAGAAGTAAAAGGTAAACCAGAGCAGACCAGCCTCTGAAGGTGGCACCTGTTTCATTTTATTATCAGCTCGGTGAAGGTCGACTTAGGTTCGGATCTTAGACCATTAGGGTCGGACAGACCTCTTCAACATTTATGATCGACGAAACCTCCATAGGGCCATTGATGGTTCCCATCAGAAGTGGGTTTGTGGTTGACCAGCCTTGCACTAATCCGAAGTGCCTGCTGTTTCAGAGAAATTGAATAATCCCTGACTCGGCCGAAATCGAGCGTAAAAGCTTCTGTTTATACAATTATGTTTAATTAACTTTAACAGTTCTACTTTACTTGCGATTACAATATTTTTTTTGTTTCCAAATAATTTAATACCATATTTATTTTTTACAGGCTGGCCATTCACAGCCCTCATAGGCGTGCCCATCGCGATCGACATGCTGTTCATCAAGCGGCAATACGTGGAGTTCTTCAAATGGTCTCTAGTCTCCCTGGTACTGATCCTGGTGCCCACAGTACTGGTGGACTCGTGGCACTACGGCCGGCTTGTAGTGGCACCGTGGAACATAGTAGCGTATAACATATTTACGGAACACGGCCCGGACTTGTACGGTGTTGAACCCTGGACTTATTACTTCGTGAATGGGTTTTTGAACTTCAATATTGTTTGGGTGAGTTGGTAATTTAATTATTTAATTAATATGACTGGCCCGTTGGTGGAGTGGTCAGAGACCCTGGCCACGAAACCAAGGGTCGCGGGTTCGAATCCCGCTAGGGGCAAATATTTCGTGTGATGAACATGGATATTTGTACTCGAGTCATCGATGTTTATAAACGTATTTAAGTATGTCTATCCGTTCACCTAGTATCCATAGCACAAGCTTATAAGCTTAATTTGGGACTAGGGAATTGGTGTGCCAATCTGAAGAATTTATTATTATTATTAATAGCACATTGGTTACTTGGTTTTAAGGGCTTTACTGTATAGATAGATAGATTTTCCATGACCAGATTGGTAATGTGTTAACAAAAGGTCAGGTAAAGAGCAACTTAACCAACGAGCCTGTATGAAAAGACTTATGAATGTAGAAGAAGCGAAAGGTGTATGTCAGGATCTTAGCAGTGGAAGTACGTGATCTCTGCCTACCCCCGTAAAAAGGCGTGACGTTATGTATGTATGTATGTATGGTATGTATGTACTATATAGCTTGGAATACACTTGTGCGTTATATACGTTAGTCAGTTAGTTAGTTAATCTTCGTTGAGATAGACATGAGTGTATTGTATAAACGCTCGAACCGACGCTTGAGTACTTTAGGAACGAACTAAGCTTGAGCTTATAAAACCGTCATCATCTTCCTAGCGTTATGTCCCTTGTTACGGTACGAGTACACTATACGCGTACTACTGCCGCCATCGGACGTTGCTGGTCTTATTGGCTGTGGAGATTTAACAGGGTGAAGACGTGTTTTTAAAATGGAGGATTTTAAGAATTTTATTTATTTCTGCAACATCTACTTTCGATTCTGATGCAACTTCAGCCCATAGCCGTTTTGCGATATCTGGATTATTGTAACTTTTTGAATGTTTGTCCCACAGTGGTGGTCTATTATAAACACAACTAATTAATTTTTCAATATCCATAATTAAGATTGAACAAAAAAACACTGACAGGAACGCCAATAAAGAAGAAGACACATTTAATTCGCGCTGTAGTAACCGGCATACTGGCGAGAAATCCAAACAAGTTCGGACTCGGCGGTTTTTCGGCTGTTTTCGGGCGTCATCGGACGATGGCGGTTGAAGTAGTGTACGCGCTCTCCTTTTTTTACATAAGTTTGATCCGTTCGGCCGAGTTTGACCGATGACGCCCGAGCATAGTTCGGCCGATAACGGTTTAGGTGTACGCGTACCGTTAGATGGGGTCCGATTAGACCATGATCCAGGACTTAGCGAGTCTAGTAATTACATTGAAACGACTGCCGGTCTGACCTTCATAACCCTAAGATAGGGGAACCAGACAATTTTTGGATCATGGTTACAAATCCAAAGTTGTTTGAATTTGCAGGTTTCATCACGATGTTTTCCTTCACCGTCGAGCTAGTGGTATAAATACGTACATAGATTTGAAAAATCCAGAGGTACGTGCCCGGGTTCGAATCCACACTCCTCGGTTAACCATTGCGCTACCACCGCTCCTTATAAAACCGTACCCGTAAAAAAAAAAACGCTTGGACGCTTGAGTGCGCGACTCGAGCGTTGTAGCTGGAGTCTTCAACGCTCGCGAGCGTTAAAGCTCTATATCAAGCGCTCATCGTATCAAATGGAAAGTTGTAATCTCTGTCTACCCCCAAGGGAAAATAAATAATAAATAAATAAATTATTGAGACTAACACACCCATTCCCTAGCTCCAAACTAAGCATATGCTTGTGCTATGGACACTTAATTTCGTGGCCAGGGTCTCTGACCACTCGACCAACGGGCCAGTCTAAATATATAAAGGTGGTGACATTTTGTATGTATGTATGTAGCGCAAATTGTTTCAACACTAGATATTGTACCCTGGATGATTCTCGGGTTGCCCGGGCAGGTGCTGTCGCTGTGCTGCCCGCTGCTGCTGGCGGGCTGCGCGGGCCTGGCGGCGCGCTCCACCGCGCGCGCGCCCTTCTGCGCGCCCTACTGGCTCGACCTGCTGCCGCTCGCGCTCTGGCTGCCCGTCTTCCTGCTGCAGCCGCACAAGGAGGAGAGGTATATACATACAGCGCGACGCTGGCGGCGCGCCCTTCTGCGCGCCCTACTGGCTCGACCTGCTGCCGCTCGCGCTCTGGCTGCCCGTCTTCCTGCTGCAGCCGCACAAGGAGGAGAGGTATATACATACAGCGCGACGCTGGCGGCGCGCCCTTCTGCGCGCCCTACTGGCTCGACCTGCTGCCGCTCGCGCTCTGGCTGCCCGTCTTCCTGCTGCAGCCGCACAAGGAGGAGAGGTATATACATACAGCGCGACGCTGGCGGCGCGCCCTTCTGCGCGCCCTACTGGCTCGACCTGCTGCCGCTCGCGCTCTGGCTGCCCGTCTTCCTGCTGCAGCCGCACAAGGAGGAGAGGTATATACATACAGCGCGACGCTGGCGGCGCGCCCTTCTGCGCGCCCTACTGGCTCGACCTGCTGCCGCTCGCGCTCTGGCTGCCCGTCTTCCTGCTGCAGCCGCACAAGGAGGAGAGGTATATACATACAGCGCGACGCTGGCGGCGCGCCCTTCTGCGCGCCCTACTGGCTCGACCTGCTGCCGCTCGCGCTCTGGCTGCCCGTCTTCCTGCTGCAGCCGCACAAGGAGGAGAGGTATATACATACAGCGCGACGCTGGCGGCGCGCCCTTCTGCGCGCCCTACTGGCTCGACCTGCTGCCGCTCGCGCTCTGGCTGCCCGTCTTCCTGCTGCAGCCGCACAAGGAGGAGAGGTATATACATACAGCGCGACGCTGGCGGCGCGCCCTTCTGCGCGCCCTACTGGCTCGACCTGCTGCCGCTCGCGCTCTGGCTGCCCGTCTTCCTGCTGCAGCCGCACAAGGAGGAGAGGTATATACATACAGCGCGACGCTGGCGGCGCGCCCTTCTGCGCGCCCTACTGGCTCGACCTGCTGCCGCTCGCGCTCTGGCTGCCCGTCTTCCTGCTGCAGCCGCACAAGGAGGAGAGGTATATACATACAGCGCGACGCTGGCGGCGCGCCCTTCTGCGCGCCCTACTGGCTCGACCTGCTGCCGCTCGCGCTCTGGCTGCCCGTCTTCCTGCTGCAGCCGCACAAGGAGGAGAGGTATATACATACAGCGCGACGCTGGCGGCGCGCCCTTCTGCGCGCCCTACTGGCTCGACCTGCTGCCGCTCGCGCTCTGGCTGCCCGTCTTCCTGCTGCAGCCGCACAAGGAGGAGAGGTATATACATACAGCGCGACGCTGGCGGCGCGCCCTTCTGCGCGCCCTACTGGCTCGACCTGCTGCCGCTCGCGCTCTGGCTGCCCGTCTTCCTGCTGCAGCCGCACAAGGAGGAGAGGTATATACATACAGCGCGACGCTGGCGGCGCGCCCTTCTGCGCGCCCTACTGGCTCGACCTGCTGCCGCTCGCGCTCTGGCTGCCCGTCTTCCTGCTGCAGCCGCACAAGGAGGAGAGGTATATACATACAGCGCGACGCTGGCGGCGCGCCCTTCTGCGCGCCCTACTGGCTCGACCTGCTGCCGCTCGCGCTCTGGCTGCCCGTCTTCCTGCTGCAGCCGCACAAGGAGGAGAGGTATATACATACAGCGCGACGCTGGCGGCGCGCCCTTCTGCGCGCCCTACTGGCTCGACCTGCTGCCGCTCGCGCTCTGGCTGCCCGTCTTCCTGCTGCAGCCGCACAAGGAGGAGAGGTATATACATACAGCGCGACGCTGGCGGCGCGCCCTTCTGCGCGCCCTACTGGCTCGACCTGCTGCCGCTCGCGCTCTGGCTGCCCGTCTTCCTGCTGCAGCCGCACAAGGAGGAGAGGTATATACATACAGCGCGACGCTGCCGGCGCGCCCTTCTGCGCGCCCTACTGGCTCGACCTGCTGCCGCTCGCGCTCTGGCTGCCCGTCTTCCTGCTGCAGCCGCACAAGGAGGAGAGGTATATACATACAGCGCGACGCTGCCGGCGCGCCCTTCTGCGCGCCCTACTGGCTCGACCTGCTGCCGCTCGCGCTCTGGCTGCCCGTCTTCCTGCTGCAGCCGCACAAGGAGGAGAGGTATATACATACAGCGCGACGCTGGCGGCGCGCCCTTCTGCGCGCCCTACTGGCTCGACCTGCTGCCGCTCGCGCTCTGGCTGCCCGTCTTCCTGCTGCAGCCGCACAAGGAGGAGAGGTATATACATACAGCGCGACGCTGGCGGCGCGCCCTTCTGCGCGCCCTACTGGCTCGACCTGCTGCCGCTCGCGCTCTGGCTGCCCGTCTTCCTGCTGCAGCCGCACAAGGAGGAGAGGTATATACATACAGCGCGACGCTGGCGGCGCGCCCTTCTGCGCGCCCTACTGGCTCGACCTGCTGCCGCTCGCGCTCTGGCTGCCCGTCTTCCTGCTGCAGCCGCACAAGGAGGAGAGGTATATACATACAGCGCGACGCTGGCGGCGCGCCCTTCTGCGCGCCCTACTGGCTCGACCTGCTGCCGCTCGCGCTCTGGCTGCCCGTCTTCCTGCTGCAGCCGCACAAGGAGGAGAGGTATATACATACAGCGCGACGCTGGCGGCGCGCCCTTCTGCGCGCCCTACTGGCTCGACCTGCTGCCGCTCGCGCTCTGGCTGCCCGTCTTCCTGCTGCAGCCGCACAAGGAGGAGAGGTATATACATACAGCGCGACGCTGGCGGCGCGCCCTTCTGCGCGCCCTACTGGCTCGACCTGCTGCCGCTCGCGCTCTGGCTGCCCGTCTTCCTGCTGCAGCCGCACAAGGAGGAGAGGTATATACATACAGCGCGACGCTGCCGGCGCGCCCTTCTGCGCGCCCTACTGGCTCGACCAGAAATTTTGAAAAATTTTGAACCGGATAATTGTGAAAATTATTTTTTAGTCCCCGACCAACATGGGACAAGGAGAGGTATATACTTGTTATTTAGGACTCGTTTTACTGGTCCTTGATGCAGTTTTGATAGCTTTCTGGTACATAAACAGAAGCTAGTAGGTGCAGTTTTTCTTCTTATCTGATTATCATGAGTTTTGATATAGAACTTGTATGAAAAGGATTAAGAATGTTCAAGAAGCGAGTGAGGTGTGTAAGGACCGTGCCATATGGCATTTACTCTGCCTACCCTGCTAGTGGCGTGAAGTTAGTCAGTGAGTTTGGTATAAGTGTTTAATAAATGTTGGGGAGTTTTTAATAAATGCGACTGCCCCCCTTCCGGCTGGGGGCCCGTGGCAATTTGCCGACCTGCCATCCTGTAGTTACGCCACTGCTAGCCGCTCCTTTCTAGGTACCAAAGCAGCGATACCGAGGGCGCGTACTTTAAGTTATTTCTTCATAACATCAGTTAATTTATCACGATTGGCCGCCTCTAATATCTGGCCGCCCTAGGCCCGGGCCTCAGGGTAAATCAGCCACTGACTACACAACACGCCTCAAGCGAAAACAAACCTTATACCCTCCCTTTAAATTCCAGATTCCTGTACCCGGTGTACAGCATGATCGTGCTGGCGGGCAGCATCGCGCTGGACTGCGTGCAGAAGATGACGTTCGCGCTGCGCGGGCAGCTGCTGCGCGCGCGCCGCGACCGCGAGCGGCACTACCTGGCGCACACCGGCCCGCTCGTGCTCGTCTGCGTGCTGCTCGCCGCCGCCGCAGGTCAGACCGCCGGAGACGGATTTGAAACCGTTGTACCATCATGCCTGTAATCCCCGAAGAGGTAGCAGAGTCAAAAGGACAGCTAGCCCCTTTAACTATTTTCAGCCAAATCAGACTGGGCTGGGTTAGATTTCAAGTTGAAATGTAAAAACGATCCCTTGGATGCCTTATTGAAAGGTGAGAACAGTACATCCCTCGGTTATTAGTGGGTACGCTCTCGAAGGAAGCCCCACATAACCACCCTGCTCCCCTGGGCGGGGTGTGTACTCGTAACGAGTTTTCCCAGGGCAAAAAAAAAAAAAAAATGGGCTGAGTTCGGTGGACAATTGTGAAAAGTGGTAACAAGTGGCTAGCTCGTTGCCTACACAATCACATACCCAACCCGATATACCATTAGTCGCCTTTTCTTGTTAACCTTAACTCTTTTTCTGGAAATGGAATTTTATTAATTTTAGAATTTTATATCGGGATAACATAGCTTAATAGCCTATGTTACTGAAATGAAATATGTTTGTAATAGCGACAGATTATTTTTTTCATTAACAAAGGACAAATAGTATTCTCTTTGTAGTAAAATATTCTCATTTTGAGTAAAAGTGAAAACAAAATTTGAAAATCATTTCTGTTTTGCTAATCTACATAACTAACTAAACTTCACGCCACTTCCCTAGCGGGGTAGGCAGTGAACCGAACGCCATATGGCACGATCCTTACACACTCCACTCGCCTCTTCAACATTCATGATCTTTATCATACAAGCTCTACTGATTTACATAATAAAAATTAAGACATGTGTAAAACTTTAAGATCGTAATCCCAGGTTTTTTCATTCGGTCAGTCCAGTCCAGTTCCAGTCGGTGAAACAGCCAGCCATTAAAAAAATACTGTTTTAATATATTATTATGTAATAATGTAGAGAGATAGAGAGCGGTGGTAGCTCAATGGTAAGGATACGCGCCTCTTAACCGAGGAGTGCGGGTTCAAACCCGGCACGTACCTCTGGATTTTTCAAATCTATGTACGTATTTATACAACTAGCTCGGCGGTGAGGGAAAACATCGTGATGAAACCTGCAAATTCAAACAACTTTGGATTTGTAACCATGATCCAAAAATTGTCTGGTTCCCCTATCTTAGGGTTACGAAGGTCAGACCGGCAGTCGTTTCAATGTAATTACTAGACTCGCTAAATCCTGCATCATGGTCTAAGCGGACCCCGTCTAAACACGGGACATAACGCTAGGAAGATGATGTGTAAGTAAAGCATAATTTTTTATCACCGCTCCGCACTTGGCAGGCCTGTCGCGCATCGCAGCCCTCTACACGAACTACCACGGGCCGATGCGGATCCTCCGCTCGCTGCCGCCCCCCGCCGCGCCGCAGTACGTGTGCTTCGGCAAGGACTGGTACCGGTCGCCGTCCAGCTTCCACCTGCCCCGCGGGTACGAGATGCGCTTCGTGCCCAGCGAGTTTAAGGGACAGATGCCCGCGCCCTACGCTGACACGTATAATGGTGAGTGAATAGAGATAGGTAACTACAGAACTGATGGTAAGACATTAATGCCTTGGAGCTTGTAACAAGCGGCGCTTGTCTGGCTAAAAAGCCATATGCTTGGTCTATGTATAATAATATGTTAGTCTGAAACTTGAAAAGAATATAGTAGATGTGTGTTTCTTACCTAGTATATTGTAAAAAGTAAATTGACAAGTAGCTACCACATGCGAAAGTTGAGAAAAAACAGTAAGAAGAAAGAAAGAAAGAAAAGACATTTATTGACCACAATATGAGACAACAAAAAAAAAAAATTATGGGTAAACATTGAATAAGACATAGACACAGTACTCACTTTATGGTCTAAAAATCTAATTTCTCATTTTCATATTATATGTTAAATCTATAGAATTCATTCATACTATCAGCCCACTTTACTCGAAAAGGCAAAGTTAAAAGAGCAGAAAAAATTTTTGACCACTTTCAGACAAGACTGCAATGAGAGCTTTTTGAATAAAAACATCCAAAAGATAGCGTAACTGTGACGTGCGGTTTTGTCACCCTCCTCATTGGCTAGTTGTCAGACCAAACTGACATGCTGTCAACAAGGAGCAAATAGTGACAGTGATGAGACCACGAGACTTCCTCGTGCCATGTGGCGGTTTTTGTATTTTTGAAAACCCTCATTGAGTTGGGTTAGATGGCAATTTAGTGACAAGTGGCCAACTGGCACAATAACAAACCCAATGCAATCGTGTGTAATCGTCTTTTACAAAATTCCGTACATTTTTTTTAATTCCCAGACCAACATGAAACTGTTAAGTAAAATACTATATGGTAGTTACTTCTCGTACCCCTAGAATCTTCTATTACTTAACAAATTCGACTGGCCCGTTGGTCGAGTGGTCAGAGACCCTGGCCACGAAACCAAGGGTCGCGGGTTCGAATCCCGCCAGGGGCAAATATTTCGTGTGATGAACATGGATATTTGTATTCGAATCATGGATGTTTATAAACGTATTTAAGTATGTCTATCCGTTCACCTAGTATCCATAGCACAAGCTTATAAGCTTAGTTTGGGACTAAGGAATTGGTGTGCCAGTCTGAAGAATTTATTTATTTATTTATAAATCTTTAACTTCGTTCGCAGCGACCCGGCTCATCCACCCTTATTTCAACGACCTCAACAAAGGGGACAACCGCACGTACATCCCCCCCGCTGAGTGCCACTACCTCGTCGACTCCGACATCGGGGAGCCCACTGCCCTCCAACCAGCTTACCACAAGCAACCTCACTGGGACATACAGGATACGGCCCCCATCATCGACGCTGAGAAGTCGCACAAAATCTTCAGAGCCTTCTATGTACCCGTCTTGTCTGGTAGGAATAATGTGTACGCTAATATATATTTGTTGAGAAACAAATTGCTAAGTGCTTAGTATAATGTGAGTTATGATTAGATTAAGGAATGTTGTGTATAGGTGTGCCCGTTGCAATTTTGGTGCTGAGTCAATACTCCGGTTCCGCCACTAATAAGCATTTTATATTACGTTTTTTTCTGATGCTCATTTCTGAACTGATAAATTCTCGATCTTTCTGTCTGTCTATTAGCGGGCTATCTTGTGAACATTAGGCAGATAGGAACATTTTTGAGAAAAGGCTAGTTGACCCAGTTTTTTTTTTAGTCTATAATTTTTTTTTCTTTTGTTCAGCGAAACAAAAATGGCCAAGATACAGCGCGTTAAAGGTCTGCGTGACGTCACACGTCCCGTAAAATATACGGAATAAGTGCCGTAAAAGCGCCCCACTCCAGATCTTTGAAGCGCTGTATCTTTGTAATTTTTCGAGTATTAGACAACGGAGAAAATATGCGTTTAATATTTTTCTATAATCTAACTGACGGACTAAATAGAAATATTGAGTCAACTAGCCTATTGTGCATTTTTATTGCCGTTAATTAATAATTAAACGTGTTTACAATTAATCGAGGTCCCGGATTCGGTCCGGTCGGACTCGCACTTAGCCGGCTTTTAACCAAAGGGCGCACTTATATGTTGTATAAATCATGGATTTAAGGTTGAAGTACATACGAGTTCGAGTTAATGAAGTAAGGCAGGAAGCGAAACAATACGCAAATATAATAAACAGGTCATTAGCTAAAGCTGGCATGGCATGTTCACAGTACTTACACGAAATTATAGAATTGTATTATAGTGGCTCGATGGCGCATTTGGTAGTGATCCTGCCCTATGTGCCAAGAGTTGTAGGTTTGATCCCCACCGAGAACAAACATTCGTGTGATGAATACTTGGTCGTGTGTTAAAAGAAGGTGATGTTAAGAGTCATAAAAACCGTAGAGCTTGTATGAAAAGGATCAATAATGTTTAAGAGGCGAGTAAGGTGTGTAAGGATCGTGCCATATGGCGTTTGGTTCTCTCTGCCTACCCCGCTAGGGAAGTGGCGTGAAGTTTAGTTAGTTAGTTAGCAATTAAACGATACTAATCTCTGTCACGCTCGTAAGGGGCCATCCATAGAATACGTCACAGGAACTTCTTGATTTTAGAGCTTGTGACAGCTGGTCACAGTTGTGAGACTCCCCCCCTCCCTAGTGTGACATCACATGTTTTGCAATAGGCTAGATGACTAAAAAATTCTGTTTAGTCCGTCAGTTAGATTATAAAAAAATATTGAACACGTATTTTTTTTATTTATTTGTCAAACAAACATTGACGAAGATACAAGGGATTCAAGTTGCGCGTGACGTCACGTTTTATTACAATATTTACAAAATAATGACGTCGCAAGCCCCCACTCCAAAACTTTGATGCTCTTTATCTTTTTGATTTGTTGTTAATTTGATAAAGCGAAAAATATGTGTCTAGTATTTTTGTATAATCTAATTGACGGACTAAATAGAATTATAGTTTTTTAATGCAGTCATCATCCCTATTTTATATTTAAAAATTTGCAAATTAATATGATATTATTAGATTTTGAAATGTCACGAAACTTAGGACTCTTCCCACCCCTTGTCACACCATTTCACACTTCGTAGACCCCCTGCCTCGCCCTTTAAGTGGAAGGTACTTTATGGATAGCCCCGACTGTCTCTTTGCTTGCTAAATGTGTGAAAGAGACAGTTCGGTTTTACGCGAGAAACACCCGCATTATATGTGAATTTACAATACATGCCAGTTTTAGTTAACCTATATTGTTCTTTGTAAGTTTGTATGTCAGTACAGTCATGTACAGTCTGTCTGTTCAGGAAAGGTATCCAATTATTATGATCTAAGTAAGAATAAATAAATGGAACGTACAAGCATGTTTGCATGATTTTAACATCATATAAAGTAATGTGTGAGAAAAATCAAACATTTTAATTTTTTTTATGAAAAATATAAAACTTGGTTTTCAATCAAACATTACTAGCCTCTGAAGTGTAACAATTTAATAATTTTATAAAATGTGAAGTTGGTATATTTTTTAATCAATCCTATGTCAACGGCTGAATCGAATTAGCTAAAATTTGGTAAACATAATACACCAATCTCTTAACAGATAGGATGACTTGTATCCCGTTTTTGTGTTTCCGTGGTGGTAATATTTGGATTAATTTTCCTGATTTAATTCTAAAGTCTACATAGATAGAGGCACGGCCAGAGGCTAGTATTTTATAAATGTTTAAAGTATAAATATGTCAAAGTCATGGAAGCATATAAGTGCTTCTTTGCGCGAGGTTTTATTTAATTTCGTTTATGATCATACATATTGTATTTCCAGGCATTCATTAAACCGTAGGATGCAATGCCAGTCTAACCACACTCTTAACCAAATATAAAGACATTGTTTCAATATTAGAAATAGATTTTGAAGTAACTGCCATATTGTATTTATATATTATGGTTTCTGGAGTTTGTTTATCTCAATTATTCCATAAGAATTGGTTGTATATACAGGGTGGCATACATTTATACTTATACTTATAGCAATACTAATATGAATGTTGACCCCATTTACCAATAATTTCAAGGCACTATTTTTTTTTTATAAATCTAATCAACAATGTCTAGTGACCTTTAAATAGTTAAATATGTCACTAAAATAGCTAAGTTTGGTACACTGTGACGTCATTGTGTGCGATTCTATCCAAAATCGGAGCAATTCTGTTTTGACAATTATACAAATATGTGGATTGGTGATGTCAGCTATACTATTGTCGGTGTGTATATAAATTTAATATATAATAAATAATTATTCACGCGTGTTCACGATAGTTTGTGCAGCTTGAAAGATTACCAATAATAATGTAATTTGAGGCTAGTCATCCACTATGTTGTTTAAACACCTTAGCTGTAAGTTGATTTTGTGCAATTAGATGCATTATTTATTTTTAAACGGTTTATGAATGATCTAAATTCAATGCAAGTAATTTCTCATTCAAATTGTCGCTAGCTTTTAGACACTAATATTATGTACGTAGGATTTCTACAGACACTTTACACAGGGTGTAAGTTTAACAGGCGCAACATCTCTAATTTCGGAAATTTATTCAATAACAAAAAAAATAGGTTGACTTAATTTTATAAGTAATTTAAGTTGTGCAAAGGAAATAGTGCTTGATACATTGTGTGTAATTAAATTTTGTAATGTAATAATTTTTTTTGTTTTATTTATTTGTGTAAATGCAATAAATTCAAGTCTCGTATCGCTTGTATCCAAAATTTTCACTACAAATGTGTTCAGTGGGATTGTTTATTTAAAATCTCTTTAGTAAAGAGGGTGCTTATAAACAACATATGTTGAAGTTTGTTATCAAACTGTTCACGTCTTCCTTTTTGTAGCGACACGATAAGGCAGTTTATTTGTAAAGATTTTCAACACATTTGCATTTTTATAGATAGGAATTTTAATGTTGTACAATGATTGCATGAATTGTGATTTTTAATAAAACGGATTTTTGCAGATTGTTGTTTTATTTTTAAATTTGATTTTGACTACGGCATTGCCCTTCGTCGAATTTGGTTTATAAAAACGTTTTTCTGCCGGAATGATTTATTTTCAAGGGTAACTGTAGCCTTGATTTTTGTTTTCTAAGTTTATATTGGACATATTGGTATTTTGGGTATGTAACTGATTAGGCGACGAGCTAGCCACTTGTCACTCCTTTTTCACAGTCACTTTCCATCCAACCCAGCCCACTGCCCCGTGTTGGTTTGGGACTTAAAAAGAATATGCCAACTGTTCTTGCCTAGCATGTCGTAAAAGGCGACAATGGTATATCGGGTTTTGGGTGTGTGATTGTGTAGGCGACACGTTAGCCGCTTGTCACTGCTTTTTCACAATTTTTTATCTAACCCAGCTTGGTTTTATTTTTTGCTGAATGTGGTTGAAGGGACATGATGCCCCTTTGACTCTGCCTACCCCTCTGGGATTATGGGCGTGATGTTAAGTTATGTATGTATGTTATATTGGAAACAAGCCAATGCGTTTCGTATTAAAATTTAAAAATCACATTGGCCATGGAACAAAACCAGTCAACAGTACTTCCTATTTTAGTTTAACGTTAGGTACCTTAGTAAGTAGATGTAGGCTAAGTGTTTTTTATTTTTGTCTTCACTATTTTGTATAGTTTGTTTAATTTGTTTATTTGTTGATAAATTCCTTGTGTATCTAAAATGAGGGAAATAGTTCACGTTCAGGTCGGGAGATGTGGGAATCAGATCGGATCAAAGGTAAGAGACTCTTCACTTCTTTTGAGACATAAGGGACATCTGGGGAACTGCTAATATTTACGGACTGTTAGTAATCAATGATATTGGCGAATGTAATGCGGCCGATGGTACTGTTGGTAGTTTCAAACAGTTATCTTACCGTTTATCACTTAGTTAATGAATGGTATAGGGATATACCCACTTCATCTGGGTCAAAGATAATATAACATTTAGAATTTCCAATGATCCAAAACATTTCGACTTTTTTGTTGTAGTTTTCTGATTTATACCAATAAACGAAATAGATATTCCTTCCAGTTCTGGGAGGTGATTTCCGATGAGCACGGCATCGACCCGGACGGCCAGTACCAAGGCGACTCGGACCTTCAGATCGAGCGCGTCAACGTCTACTACAACGAAGGGACCAAGTCCAAGTTCGTGCCCCGCTCCGTGTTAGTGGACCTTGAGCCCAGCACCATGGACTGCATCCGAGGCGACACATTCGGAAGGATATTCAGACCCGACAACATGGTCTGCGGGGGAACAGGAGCAGGCAATAATTGGGCCAAAGGTTACTTCACCGAGGGCGCAGGCCTGCTTGAATCTGTTCTAGACGTCATCAGGAAAGAGGCTGAAGGTTGCGACTGTTTACAAGGCTTCCAATTGGTACACTCCTTGGGGGGAGGCACTGGCTCCGGGATGGGCACACTGTTGCTAGCGAACTTGGCTGAGGAGTATCCTGATCGGATTTTGGTATCATACTCAATCGCGCCAAGTCCCAAAGTGTCAGATACTGTCGTGGAACCATACAATGCAACGTTATCCATCAATCAGCTGATAGAAAACACCAACCAGTCTTACTGCATAGACAATGAAGCCTTATACGATATTTGTTTTAGAACTCTGAAATTAAGGACGCCTACGTATGGAGATCTGAACCATCTGGTCTCCCTAACCATGTCAGGCGTAACAACGTGCCTAAGATTCCCTGGGCAGCTGAACGCAGATTTGAGGAAGCTGGCAGTGAATATGGTTCCGTTTCCACGTCTCCACTTCTTCATGCCTGGGTTTGTGCCGCTTACGTCGAGGGGGAGTCAGCAGTACAGAGCATTGACGGTGCCAGAGCTGACGCAGCAGATGTTCGATGCCAAGAACATGATGGCTGCGTGCGACCCGCGGCACGGCCGGTACCTCACTGTGGCAGCTGTGTTTAGAGGGCGTATGTCCATGAAGGAGGTCGATGAGCAGATGCTGAACATTCAGAAGAAAAACAAAGAATTCTTCGTTGAATGGATTCCGAATAACGTGAAAACAGCTGTTTGTGACGTGCCTCCGCGCGGCTTGAAAATGTCTGCTACTTTTGTTGGTAACACCACTGCAATTCAAGAGGTGTTCAAAAGGATCTCAACTCAGTTCTCTGCTATGTTTAGGAGGAAAGCGTTCCTTCATTGGTATATTGGAGAGGGCATGGATGAGGCGGACTTTTCAGAGGCGGATAATAACATGAATGACTTGATATCGGAGTACCAGCAGTACCAAGACGCGACAGTGGACGATCAGGAGTTTGAGGATGAAGAAGGTGAAGAACCTGATGAATGAATTTGAGTGCCTATTTTTTAATTTATTTTATTTAAAAGGACAAATATACATTTTTAAAGACGTATTCGTTTTGTATTTCTGCATGGTTTCTGATTATGCTCGTTCCTATCCTTTCAAGGGGTTAAGTTTAAGAATGATAAGGACTCACTTTAAAAAAAAACAGTTTTGTAGGCAATGTTAGGCAAGCATTTATAAAATACTGAAAAATTCTGACTAGATATTAGATATAGGTATGAACACTTACATTTATTGCTCCAATATACAAACAGAAAATATTGAATTTTAATTTATTTTATTCGTAATAAGTATGTACATGGCTAATTTTATGTTGATCTCACTCATGGTGTACGCAATTTTAAATAAAAGAGGTCCTCTTTAAATACTACTGGCAATCAACATGTTTGATGGTTAATTTGAATTTAGAATAATTTTCCATATGGCGTAACAAAAGAATGTAACCTTTTCATTATTCAATAAAATTTCGTGTACGATGCACATGCAGTAATTTCATACAATTTTTTTTTTATAGTTTTTTTATGCCCTATTAACGGAAGATAAATTCTAACTAACTAGTTTTTAGGCTCTAAATTTATTGTGAAACTAGGAAAATGAGGGAAATCGTCCACATCCAGGCCGGGCAATGTGGGAACCAGATCGGAGCTAAGGTAAATTGTTTCCTTAATCTTACATCAAATAGGTAAAGCTATTGTCTGTACCAATTTTAGGAATGATTGTATGACGCAAGTCGGTTACATTGCCAATAAATCATCATAGCGTTAGTAGCGAATTGCGTATATAGCAGACGACACATAGGTGTGATGGCTTGTCGAACCGAAAGTTACTATAGTAAAACCTATTTCAGTTCTGGGAGGTCATCTCCGACGAGCATGGCATCGACCCGACCGGCGCGTACCAAGGCGACTCGGACTTGCAGCTGGAGCGCATCAACGTGTACTACAACGAGGCGTCCGGCGGCAAGTACGTGCCGCGCGCCGTGCTGGTCGATCTGGAGCCCGGCACCATGGACTCCGTGCGCTCCGGCCCCTTCGGCCAGATCTTCCGCCCCGACAACTTCGTCTTCGGCCAGTCCGGCGCCGGCAACAACTGGGCGAAGGGGCACTACACCGAGGGAGCGGAACTAGTCGACTCTGTACTCGACGTGGTTAGAAAGGAGGCTGAAGGCTGCGATTGCTTACAAGGATTCCAGTTGACGCATTCCCTTGGGGGCGGCACTGGATCTGGAATGGGCACTCTTCTAATATCCAAGATTAGGGAAGAGTATCCCGATCGCATTATGAATACGTTCTCTGTTGTTCCCAGCCCTAAGGTATCTGATACGGTTGTGGAACCTTACAATGCAACTTTATCTGTCCATCAGCTGGTAGAGAATACGGATGAGACTTATTGCATAGACAACGAAGCGTTGTACGATATTTGCTTCCGAACGTTGAAGCTGACGACGCCGACGTACGGCGATCTTAATCACTTGGTATCGGCCACGATGTCTGGCGTCACGACATGTCTGCGGTTCCCAGGGCAGCTGAATGCGGATCTGAGAAAATTGGCTGTAAATATGGTGCCTTTCCCGCGGCTCCATTTCTTCATGCCTGGCTTTGCGCCTCTCACGTCGCGCGGAAGCCAGCAATACCGCGCCCTGACTGTCCCGGAGCTAACGCAACAGATGTTTGACGCAAAGAACATGATGGCAGCTTGCGACCCGCGCCATGGGAGATATTTGACAGTGGCCGCAGTGTTCCGCGGGCGCATGTCCATGAAGGAGGTGGACGAGCAGATGCTCAACATTCAAAACAAGAACAGTAGCTATTTCGTTGAATGGATTCCGAATAACGTCAAGACGGCCGTGTGCGACATTCCGCCTCGAGGACTGAAGATGTCGGCCACGTTCATTGGCAATACTACGGCAATTCAGGAGTTGTTCAAGAGGATATCGGAGCAGTTCACGGCCATGTTTAGGCGGAAAGCGTTCCTGCACTGGTACACCGGCGAGGGTATGGATGAGATGGAGTTTACTGAGGCCGAGAGTAACATGAACGATCTGGTGTCGGAGTACCAGCAGTACCAGGATGCGACCGCGGACGACGAGGGGGAGTTCGACGAGGAGGTCGAGGAAGAGTAATGTTTGTTTGTCCTGTCCATTGTTATATTGTCGATGTTAAGTGTAACTGTTTTTGGTGTTTGTGGTTATTTAAAGCAACAATAAAAGATTCAAAATATTATTGATTTTCTTTTGATTAAACGATGTTAGTCCATTAGCTCACTATAGGTCAAGGCGGGTGTTACGACTAGTCTTGCCGAACTATCGATATAAAGCTATCGATAGTTTACATCGAAAATCATGTACCCTATCGATTCTATCGATGGTATCGATACTATCGATAGCATCGATACTATCGCCAGTCTCACGATTGGTTGCTATCGATAGGCTATCGATTAATCAACTATCGATCGGCAATACTAGTTACGACCTGGCCCCGCCCTGTGGCCCCGCCACGGCGTCAAAAAACTAACTTTCTTTCAGTCTAAATGTCCAGTAATCCAGTTCCCGAAATATTAACTTCCCTAAATGTGAAGTTCGCGAAATGTCAAATTCTTCCCAGAACCATCGATTAGTGTCAATACTTACTATCGTTTAATTATTTCGATATTGATATGTATTCGTCGAAAGTTCATACAAAAAATAGTACCGAAAGTCTTAAAAACTGCCGTTAATATCGATTTTATGACTTGTTTTTAAAGGCAACATAGTATCGATATTTTTTACACGAAAGCAAGAGTACATAACTAAAACTAGTTATACCTAGTACCCAAGAATAATGTACCCAAGAATAACTAAAATCGATACCTTTCGTCATATGATATCAAACAATCTATCTGTTTAAGAGCTCTACATAATATAGGAGATGAGTTTGACGCAGTGTTTATTTGGTCACTGACATATTATTTTGAGAGCAACAAATATAATCAAACGCCATAATATGAGTAACAGTATAATTTATTGAATTCTCAAATATAAATACCGAGAGGAAATATTCAGAATCATATAATATTATGCAATATCCACGGGCTCGCCCGCAATAGTAAAGTTATACCAACATTCGACTTATTTAAACTGGTTCTTTATCAAGACTTTTGGTCGCACATCAACTATCTTAGAATTATAATCCTCTTATAACCACGTATTGATTAGTAACACTTTACCTAATCGTGGGTCATATACATTATACCAAATACCAATTATCATTTATTTAAATAGTTTTTTTTAAGTAAACTTATGTACCTTTTTCAAAGGGAGCGGTATACATTTCTATAAAAATTATTAATTGTTTATGCAAACATAAATGCTGGTTTCTGTCGGGACAGCGAAAATTAATAAATACTTTTAGCAGGTTTTCATTATGAAAAAACCCAAAATATTTTATAGTCTGACGCATATATTTTAAACTGACCATACGTATTCAAAACGATAATTTATTAAGTCTGTAATGCAATATTTCCCCGCCTGATATATTGATGTGCAACCACATAGCAAAAAAACAATGACACAATTAAAATATAAAGATCCTATCACATTTTTTTCATAAATGATTTTTTATAAAAAATAACTTAAATAAAATTGAGCAAAATACATTTTAAATAAAGTTTTAATTAAATCGCGATCGCTCTGATTTGCTGCAATAAGATATGTAGTTTGACGTCGATGTTTGATATCTGATGGAATCTTAAATAACTTATGTAATAAGTACTTTGCCATTCTCGATAATGATTTGTGTCGTAGCAGTAGAATATTTAATAGTTGGGTGATTTCTCGTTTTTGGCATTTTGTTCATAAATAAGTATATCCACATTATTTTTGGCACTTTCGATAGGGGGATTAATATAATTTTCTGGCAACATGTCAGAGCGATCTTTAAATTAAACTTAAATGCATAATCAAGTATACATATTACACAAATAAGTTATTATTTATTTATGGTGCTAGGTACTTTGTCGTCAATTAGCTTAGTAAAAATAATGTCAGGAAATGTTTACATACATATTGTATTACAAAAACAAACTGTATAATTAATAAACTTGTCGAAACTAATTCTAACACAATAGTATTTTATCCGAATCTCACAACTTGTGCCAGGAACATCACGATAATTAATGACTAGAAAATAACTAAAATAAATTACACAAATTGTGATTTGTCTTAAAATGATGCAGCGCAGTCATTAAGGAAAAAAATTTTTTACTTCTTTTTTATTAAAAGAGTTTTTTTATTTTTTTCTAAATTGCCTTTTTATGTGTATAGTAAAATAATTACAACCTAGAATTTGTTTAGTTAAGTATAACATATTAAGTATATTTGTGTTGATGAAACCACTGCTATATAAAATGTTGCTAACAAAGAGCAATATAAATAACTACTGGCATCATTTCAAAACAATCGAAAACACGACACCTAAGTAGAAATCGAAGCGAAATATCGATGCTTATTGCTTAAATCGTAATTTCACAAACACGGCGGGATTCGGGGAACAAGAATAATGTTAATGTCCCGTAAATACCCATATTTGGTTATTAAAAGGTTAATGTTAATATGTCCTTCTTAATTTTTTCAACTAAATCATCACTATAGACTTTGATCATGTTTTGAGACATGATATAGGTAGATAAGTACAGATAGTGTTAATAAAATATATTTGTGGACTAAATGATAATATATTTGTTCCCATTTCCAGCCGTGTTCACAGTGTCAACGAGAGCATTTTAAACCGACTTAAACATATTGATATGATTACATTTAGACGAAAATATTTAAAATACATACAACAATCATACGCAATATTGCCGCCGAAGTTCAGTTTGAAAGTGACAAATCTAATATATTGTTTAGTAGTCAGATACAATTAATAAAAAAATATTTACGAAACAACAGACACACATTGAAATCATTCGTCTTGAAATTTATCCGATTGTTATTTACCTGAGTGTTGAAAACTTTGCTATATGTAAAATATATTAATATTGCTTTAATTCGTATTGCTTTCAAAGAAATTTATGGCCTTGGTTTGATAGGTAGAAATCTTCGACAGTGTAAGTTGACGTAACACACTGTAGCACCGTAGCACCATCGTAGCATTATCGTAGTATCTGTGTAGTATCTACGAGGCAAAAATCGTTCCTTAGAACATCCGTAGTACACAAAATCATTATTATCATATTTAGAATTGTTTATTTCCAAACTGAAACACGGCTTCCGTAACTTCACCAATTAATAATAATCCAAAATATATGCGAACAAATGTTACACTAATTAATATTAAACCTTATGCACACCAATCGAAACAATGTAAAAATAGCTCGACTTAACAAATCACACCAGTTGTAAAATCCCACATGATTCAATAATAAAAATAACTCTTAGTATCGAAGAGTATAGAGCTTAAAATATCTTGAAGAAACAACTTCCACCCCAACCTTACTAATGAACCCACAGTATCTCACAGTATCTCAATCGTCGAAGACGTAACACAGAGAAAATTAGTCGTACAAGAATATCTACATTTCAAATACCAATACAGATTACAATATTCAATATAAAGTACATACTTTAATAATTTATTTATTTTTAATAAAATAGTCCTAAGTCATCTAAGGCATTATTAACGTGTGCCGCTGGGTGCGGCGGAAATATTTTATTTATTAATTTTTAACGTTATAATTAGATCGAACGATCACGAGTTAGACTAATATTATAAATGCTCATATAAATATAAGTTTAGACACACGCAATCATTACTAACGTTTAGAACTGTTAGCACGGTAGAGTTATAAAAACATCTATAAGGCAGATCCGTAAAGGAGACCCGACCGCGTTGGCGATGGTACCGGACTGACAAACTATCAAATGCTCGTAAATATAGTAACAAGGGGTTAGACACACGCGAGATTCCTCGGGCTTTTTCAATGTGTTTTAAACGTTGCTCATTTATATTTCTGTAATTAAATAAATAATATAATCTGACTACATCACATACATTGACCTGACTCCGAGGTAAGTACCTAGCCTAAGCACTTGTGTTACGGATATCAGAATCAACAGTGGTATTACAAATATATACTTATATATTGGATATTAACACCCAGACACATAACAAACACAAGTATTCATCACACGAATGTTTGTCCTGGATGGGGATTGAACCCACAACTTTTGTCGCATGGGGCAGGGTCACTTCCGAATGAGCCATCGAGCCAGTCAGTCAGTAATTAGCAACACAGTCTGGTTTTCGTGTTGTGTGGTCAAAGCTATCAGAGTTTACGTCTTACAAAATTTGTTTAATTGGCCCTTTATTAAACTTTTATACATTAAAGACTGCGATTAAATAAAGCAATCGGCTTATCGTGTTTCTAAAGCATGAATGACCCGACACTATACTGCGTCTTGAATATGAATAGTGTAACCACGGACTAGTAAAAAAAGTAGGACTCTCCGCCACTAACTGGACCTTCAAGCTCAGTAGGTGCTCCAACTTGACGCGTAAGTTACGTCACACATTGACATAAGCGTTCTAAAAGGACAGATTGCTGAAATCTGGGTATTGCTAAGAATCTTACTCACACATGCATAAACGTGCCGTCCTTCTTTTTTACTAGTCCGTGAGAGTAATTTGACTTTTGTATTCTCATAATTGCTCGAATACATTTGTCATTGCGCTTTTAACTAAATAAAACGTTATGTTTTGCAATATTATTTATGAGATTTTGTAGAGATCCTCCGAGATGTAAATACAGGCAAGTTCCTACTTAACATAATCTTAAAATTGATATGAATATGACCTTTATACCACTTAAGATTTGCAATGTGAAGCAAGTATAAGTGTTTAATGTAATTCGTCAGATGTCGATTGACGATTTTTGTCTCTAATTTTGCAACGTCAGTGGTGCCGAGAAATCACGGGCGTAAATAAGAATATAATATTAAAGTAACTTATTAAATATACAGCATCAAAGTATAAGTATTCAAGTTGCACAGACCACCGTAATACTTAAACTACACGAGATCGTTATAGGGCCTGCGCCTCGCCGGGGCCGCAACCAACGCGGTCGTCATACGTTACCTAAAGATTAAAATACAACAAAACACGAGAGATCACATTTCATAGAGTCGTTTGACATCGAAACACTTTTGTCACATACACGTATAATTAATATAGAATAGACGATGATGAAATTGCTTGTTATTATTTAGAATATGGAATTGAGAATAAGACACCTAAATATAATGACTCTGTCTACATGAATGTTATATCTACTTATTATATGGGGCCGTTGGCAACAAATTTTAACTATTAGTGTATCTGCATGCATCGTATGAATATTCTATGGGCTAATTTTATTTGCCTTGAATAATAATTAAAAATATGATAGAAGGCGGAGGATAGTTAATATTGTATTTATTCTAATAAATAGTAGTTATTAATTCTATTTTAAATCATTTTTTTTCTATTACTTATTGCAGCACTATGAGTGATTTATAAATTCCTGTATATGTTTACTATGAGTTGTTTGGAAAAGAGTAGTTGATTTAATTTCTTTTATCGAAAGAAACTGAAATTTGTTTTGACATCTCATATTCCCAGTATTACCAGTAATATAGTAATTTCATGAACGAATATTTAATATAGTTTAATTATGAATATGCTACATAAGTAGTTAATGAGTTACTGTAAATATTGTTGTACGATATTTGTACAAAGTTAACGAGAAAGATATCTCATATTCCTTAGCTATTGCAAATCGGTATTCTAGTCTACATTAATACGATTTTCAGATTATATATTTGAGTTAGGTCAATGTAAACGAGTGATTTTGTAATTAACTCTAACATCAATCCTATTCTATGACCGTTCTAAGACTGTATGTTGCATCTTACAATCGGTTTGTGTTTCTTATTCGTTATATCAATATACATACATAATATTTATTCGAAAGTATTTTCGTGAATCATCCAAGACAAAATTATCCATTTAGTGCGCATTTTATAGTATATCTTAGGGCTTTCAATATCTATTATTATTATCTTATATTAGTGTAACTATTGAAAAAGTAATAAACTATTTCAGGGTGGTTAACTTTATATTTTTTTTGGTATAGGTATTTTGCAGGTGTGGAAAATGAATCATATTATAAATAGGTACTTTAGTCAATTTTAAAGGACTGAACAAGAATATAATTTAACAATAATTGTAATCGTTTATTACTTCTAGGTCAGACCCCAATGTCTTCATTTTTATGGTTGTTAATAATGAGATTGGGTTTCCAAGCTATAATATATTTATATTATTTATAGTATACTTTTGAATCAGAAAAGTGTATTCTGAGTTTAGGAATATCGCAGGGTACATAATACTAAATATAACATGGACATGAATACATAAGGGATAATCGGATCACAACAGGTTACCCTTGTTCGTTGTTAGAAGTTCGCCGGTAAAATTTCCAAAATCTAATCAACAAATTCAACATTGAAGGCAATTTTGGCAGCTTGTGATAAGGTATCGTTGGTTTGAGTTAAATTTTGATAAAAAATGCTCCTTCATATAAAGTATGGAGGAAATTCGAGGCTTCAAATACCAATATTAGCCTAAAACGACTGGAAAGAGTAATTTCAAAAATAACGATACCTTGTGAATACTAACCGCAATAGGGTTTTATAAAAATAACATGGTTAACAACCGTGGGAAGGTAACTGTATGTAAATGTATATTGACTTTGCTAATAAATTCGTGTGTGTTCCCAAGTGAGATTCACAAAATATTTCAGTTAAAACTAGAAGTGCCATATAAATGTCAACACAAAGGGTATAAAAGCGAATGGTTAAGGGTCCCATTGAAACTTAAATAACACTATGTTATTTGATGTATGGAATTTTAATTGTAATATTAAAAAATCCTTCTACGTTAACACAGCTTGGTAAATAACCAGATAATGTAAATGTTTGGGCTAGAATCAACGAAATACTTGTTGTTTAATTTGTTCAGTGACTGGTTATGTACATTACAGCTTACTTGGCACAAGTCTTTGTACAATGCCGTCTCAAAAACAGATGAGTTACGTTTTAAATGTGTGCTAACGTAGAAGATCTAATTATCTACGAACATATCAAGATGACGTCATTATTAGTTATGAAATTCTAGGGTGGCATTTCCAAATTTGCTAAACACCTTCTGTTTCCCGGTAGTAGGTTATGTAGATACCTAATAATGTATCTACTAATTTACGGCTCCAATATATAGTCCATACTCTATTATATACATGCTGATTATTCGTTTAAATAGCGCAATAAGGGTTTTTTTAAATTAATACATCAGATAGATGGCGTAACTATGACGTACGGTCTTGTCACCCTCCTCATTGGTATGTTTTCAGAACAAATTGACATCCTGTCAACAATGAGCCAATAGTGACAATGATAAGACCACTAGACTCCCTCGTGCCACCTGGCGGTTTTTCTATTTTTGAAAACCCTCATTTGATAACTATCGTTCAAATGATCTGAGTAACAAACTTGTTTCATTTTCAATATTTTCTTGTGAATCTTAGAAGGAAGTAATTCTCGCTAGTCATAGGAACATAGTAAAGAGGTACAGATTTCGATGTTTTAGAAACAAAATAAAATGGTTTCAGAAGATATAGCTCATAGATACCAGATTATATTCCAATATTAATTGATATTATAATTAGCAGTATAACATCGTTGAGTAGTTATTCACTTCATTGTAGTGTTCAGTATGCTGTGCGACAAGGTTCGTTTAGACATAACAACGGCTGCATTTATCTTTCGTATCTCAGTCTTTTTGTTTACCAAAACACGTAGAAATATCTACAACATTATTTTGGTATGAACCATTCGGTATCCACACAATTTAAATTGTAGGTCAGTTTCCAATTAAGATTTTAGTTTTTTTGCGAAGTAGCTTAACTGACCAATTAGAGCATTCTCAGAGATGAGAACTTATACATCTTCACACCTCAAAGAGCACTCTGAGAAAAGGTTATCATGACATTATTGTTGTCTTAGGTACTATATGTCGATCCATGTATGAAGATGGGGCTTCCAAATGGGAGATACCGATATTACAAACTATTATCATTTCATTATCATAATCTTGATCAAAACTGACCTATTCAAACCTTACTTCATTTCCGTTTATCATATCATTACTTAGTCCCCTATATGAATGTATCCCCAAAGAAGGTTCTTACATCAATTTAGTAACAATTAATGCGAGATTCAAATAATTAAAGTCTAAAGTACAGTATACCAATAAAATATCATTGACAGGTTTCATGTGTTCAGCGGTCACGACTACTACCTAAATTCTTTATAAATAGTTTTTTTTTTTATAATATTGCTATTTACTAAAGTTTAAGATTTTGGTCAAATATTATTCTTTGGATAAATTTAAATTAACTAATAGCTGTTTTTAAGTGAGACTTCCAGATGTTATCTTTGACTATTTAAATTATGGATATTAAGTACCTACTTACTTCTTTTAGTAAATTATTGTGGCCTACATTATTCACTGCTTTATTATAGAAAATTGGTTCGAATTGAAAATTAAAGCTTACGTTCGATAGAAAAAGTCAATATCAGAACTCTTATTTCTATCGAATAAACAATAAAAATGCCACTCAGCGCAGCGCAGTGACAGGCAGACAGCAAAGATAAATAAACTATAAATAAATAATAACATATATCCGCTCAACACACCGGCAGTCTCATTTAAAAGCGTATAGTGTGCGACAAGTCAGCAGTACGGGTGAAGTCTACAGTGGACCATACACTTCACCCACACTCTTGAGTTGTCGCGTACGTTTAGGGTTGCCCATCAAACATTTTCTGCGCTATTATCTGATAAATTATTCCACTATTTACGTCAAATAATGTAGGTATATAAAATTAATTTATTTCGAAAATTTACAGTGATGCTTTAAATGAAATAACTACTTAAGTATATGGTTAATTACCGAAATTTTTATGAATATACATTTGATAAAATATTTTAATTATTTATCGGATCTTTACATATCATGGTAGAGCAATACAAAAAAAAATAGGAAAATCTTGAATTTGAAAAATTTTACAAAAATAAAATAAGGAATTTAAGTTTTTTTTTTCAAATTCTTTATTTTATTTGTAATTATAGGTAACCTATTTAGATTGTGAGCCAATATTTCTTTTACACAAAATCGGCAACCCTACGTACTATACAAGAAAATCTAAAAAAAAAACCATGTCCATACATCGGTACCGTCAGTACCGTCCGCGCCGTCCGCGCTGCACCACCGGTCCGACAGCGGGCGCGCGCTACCCGTGGCCACCGCCCTCGGAGCGGCCGCGCCGGCGTCACTGCAGCTCCTTGAGCGCCTGCAGGATGCGCTTCACGTGCCCCACCTTGGTGACGCCGAGCTCGCGCAGGTCGCGCCGCGCCAGCGACAGCAGCTCGCGCCCCGTCACGTCGTGCTTCGCGAACGCGTCCCCGTACTCGCCCAGCTGCAGCGACTCGAGCCAGCCTTGCACCTGCCAACGTGTCATGCAGCATTACCAGACATTTTTGGTGGATGGAAGTCTGAACGGAGGTAAGTTACTGGAAATGGGTACGTGTATATTAGGGAATAATACTGGGTCAAAAACAATTATTCCATTTAGTTCGTCAGTTAGATTATACAAAAATACAATATACATATGTTTTGCTTTATCAAGATAACAAAAAATTATAAAAATAAAGAGCATCAAAGTTTTGAAGTGGGGGCTTGCGACGTCACTTGTAAGTAATAATTGTACCTACGTGTGACGTCACGCGCAACTTGAATCCGTTGTATTCGCCAATGTTTGTTCCGACAAATAAATTAAAAAATACGTGTCCGATTTACTTTCAACGCAAATATTTTGCTGTTTTACCGATGTCTAGTTTAGTATAAAACGTGTATAAATACCTCTATTATCCCCCAGGAGCGCACTTGCGCCGCAGTGTTGCCGGGCGCGAAGCCGCCCTCGGAGACGCTGCGGCGGCCGCGCAGCCAGCGCCCCGCGCCGCCCTTCTTCTGCACCTAGGGGGCACGGTGAGGGCGGGGTTAGGCGACTCCAGGTGTACTGTGAGGCGGCTACACTACAGGTTTGGGCTAGATAGTTTGGCTAGACGGGTGAAGCTTCAAGCTGGGTTTTGAATAAGTAGAAGATAGAAGATATGAGAAAAGAAAATAACAAGGTTTGTTTGAACCATTGAATCGATTTTTGTTTTTGCTCATTGCAAATGTTTTTGCAATTTCGACTGGCTCGATGGCGCATTCGGTAGTGACCCTGCCCCATGCGCCAAGAGTTGTGGGTTCGATTCCCACCCAGGACAAACATTCGTATGATGAATACTTGTGTTTGTTCTGTGTCTGGGTGTTAATATCCAATATTTAAGTATATATTTGTAATACCACTGTTGATTCTGATATCCGTAACACAAGTGCTTAAGCTACTTACCTCGGAGTCAGATCAATGTATGTGATGTAGTCGGATATTTATATTTATTTATTTATTTATAAATGTATGTTGTTATTGATCTTATATATCCGAATATTTTGTCTCAAAAATGTTGAAGAAAAGTTAATTTGCTAAACGGGCGAATATAAAGACGAATTTAGAGATAGTGTTTGATTTTTAACCGACTTCATTAATATCTGAAGTCACTATTTGATACGTATAAATGTAGGTTTAAAGAAAATTCTTATAAACCATTAAATTTAAATAAATTACTTAATATTGGAATCCACTAATTTAGAACTAATAATTTTAGTTACTGGATTCATAGTCAAGCATAGGTGTGTGGGTGACATTTTATTTAGAAAGCTGCTGTATAAATAATGTCTAAAAGTAAAGCCTAATGCCATCTAGCGACAGTCTCCGATAGGCGCTACGGGATTTCAAAAGAGTCTACGGGGTGAGCGAGGCGGCGGGACAACAAAGCAGCGGTTAGTCAATGCAGCTGATCGAGTTTAGCCATTTTGTGAAGCAACGTGTCTATTCGGAGGTGGTTGGGCGTTGAGATAATAATATGATACATACCTAAGTGTAGGTATTCAAGTAAATAACTTATCTTAGGCTGTTTAATATCTATTAATCCT